>BGPR01039744.1:0-14197 GCA_013235015.1 Araneus ventricosus
ACGTTTTGCTAATGAAATAATGGCGCCATCTGTTGACAGAAGATAGAACTAAAACTTAGGAAAAGTATATTAAAAAGTGTTACAAAGCTATAAATTCGTTCCCTGAGATGCTAATCTTGGCGACAAACTTGGCGATAAATTTGGCGACCTTGGCGACAAATTTGGCGACTTTGGCGACAAGTGGAATTCTCTAGAAGGACCTCGAACTTTCAACATATTTCTACTGATTTCGTGTACTTTCTAGAGATTATGTCACTTCCTGTGTAATGAAGTCACTTCCTGTTGAAAAGTATAAAAGGCAAGCTCTCAAGCCAAGAAGGGTCAGTTGGATTTTGATCTGCAAGCAGGCTGGTGAGCTAATAAGAAACCTTTGAGTGCTGTGTGGAGATTTAATGGTAATCTCTGTTGTGAATTTTTACAAGTGCTGTTTTAATATTTGTGTTATGTTTCTTAGCTTAGAATACCTGTAAAATAAAGAGCTTTATTTTTGTAATCCTGCTTATTGGACTGCATTCACGTACACTCACAAGACGAATTTGTCACAAAAGAAATGAATTAAAAAAATTAAAACGCTTTGTGCACATTTATTTACAAATGATTGAATCAGACTTTTTTGACAGTGGTATTCATATTACTGGTATTTGTGGTTTTTTTGATACTGCGTAGCAAATAACAGTCCATCAAATATTCGTCATCCCTACTATGCCTATTGTCATATTTCTCTTGTGAATGATTGTATCTCTTATGAACGATAAATTTATAATGTCTTGAGGCAGTGGCGAATCCAGGCGTCACCTCCGAAAGAAATCTATCGTAGGTGACGATCCGAGGGGGGGGGGCTATCGGGCTGAATCCCCCCAGAGCTAAACCAAAATTCTTGATTTTATTTAAAATCACTACAACTGTTTGTTCTTAATTTCCATTTTTAAAAAAATAACAATAAAATCGTGACAACATTGATTTATGCTTTGTCAGGCTCGAAAATTTTCTTACTTTTCTAGTCATTCCACTTGTACTTGCAGCGTTGACGCAGTCGAAAACGTTTTTTGTCTCGTTATTTCATTGTATTTTTTATAAAATTATTGAAAGTATTCTAGTGTTCTTTATGATCCTTACTGTCAGGTGAGAAAAGTCTGTATATAAGCCATGAGGTTTGACATCGTCACGACGCGACGATACAAAATTTTTATGACGTCAGCCCCCTCCCTCCTCTGACCCGAATCCTGTATTCTCCACTGTCTTTAGAGCTTTTTTTAATTCTGTGTTCTTGCTTTATCCTTAGTAATGAATGCAAGTATTTTATTTCAAATATTGTTGCAGGTTAGTCGAAGCATTCATTTTCAGTAGCGTTTTTATTAGAAAGACTTTACAGTTTCTGAGTGTTGTCTCCAGATCCTTTTTTCTTTTAAACATTCCACTAATATTGAGAGATATTTGGAAAGAGATTTCTTTCTACCTCTAGACTAGTGAAGAGCGCATGACACTGGAAATTGATGCAACTACGCATGCTCTTGAGTCAGTTCAGCTGAAACCTGACGCTTCACATTTTTTTCCCTCTGATTTGGCGGGATTACGTTCAGCCGAGTAACTACGGCAGATATTTTTCAAGCGAACAGACTTCTATTATTGTGGTATGAACTTGTTAAGAGATTGTTACTTTTCATTTTATCAGATTGGTGCAAGTCAAGTTATATTTCTAAGGCTGAGATCATTTAAAATGTTCAGATTAATGATTGCGCATGCGTCATAGAAAACGGAGAGAAAACAAGGATATCGGCTTGTGTCTGTGTCTATGTATCGACGTTGTTCAAGCATTTCCTCTTTTACGAACGATGCAGCACATAGCTGTTTCCTAACTACACATGCGCAATGCAACTTAACCTCGAGCGGTTATATCCTGTGAATCAACCGTTGTGTTATTGGAGGTAATTTTTCGTATGGCTCGCCTTTAATCCAAAACGCTATGGAGATTTTTAAAAAATATTTGGAAAAGTAATTTTTGAAATTACTTTTTCGTTTGATAAATATTTAATATGGTGCATAAAACTTGATTTAGCATGGAGCATGAACAGCCTATAAATGCATATGTCTGTCAGTATTGTAAAGGATCATTTGATAAACTTGAAAACTTGAGCAAACATGTGCAGAAAATACACACAGTCTGCTCTTCTGGGAAGGAAAATCGCATTTGTCCACTCTGCGGTACGCAGTGTATAAAGATAGAAGGGTACCGAAATCATTTGCGGCACATTCATGGTCATAATGAGGAGGGACAAGTGGTCTTATTTAAATCTTTTAATGGTAAGTCTCATTTGAAATGCCTTACAGACTTTTTTTTATGATATATATTTTTATGTGATGCATTCAGAATAAGTTATGGGAAGATAATTCCGATAACTATAATAATAATAATTAGTAGTTTTTTCCCCTTAGGTTTTTCTGATTTTTATCATTTTTGTGACAACTTATATTCGACATTTATTTCAGATTTCCCTCTTTTTCGTATTAATTCTTTATTTTGTGGTCACATATTTATGATGTACAGTTGATTTTTTTTATATAAATAAAATTTGTTGAGCCATGTTAAAGTTTATATTTTCAATACATTTACTGCTGCTGAATTTCAATAAGTTATTGCTTTTTGACGAAATTTAGCTTTCTTTAAAAACTATTATAAACACTTATATACTTTCTCTTATATGCCATTTTAATAAAAAAGAAGGAACTTAGTATTAAGTTGTAATTGGTCAGAATTTGATGAAATGGTGTAACTTCTGCATTTTAATGCAAGGATAGGAAGATTTAATTTAAAATTCATTTGTTGGTAGTTATCCTTCTGTCACAAAGTTGATTGTAAGAGTTGGATGACTGCATTTTTTTGGGGGGGGGGGGCTTATCTGCGAGTTAAATATTAGGGGATGACCATTTTAAACTCTTCCATAACAACTTGAAGCAAATTGTTATTGGAAGATATTTACATGGAAATTATAAAGAGGTTGTAAGCAAGAAATGTACTGCCCCTTATAAGTTACTATTAACAGTGAATTAAAGCACATTATTGATGACTTTGTACAGTATAGTGGAATATACTTCTGTTGTATAATAATGAATGTGCTGTACAAAAGATATTTCTCGCATTATTAAATAGTTTTATGGTATTAAATGTATATTGCATGTACACACTCGTGGTTCCAAATTAAAGCATTTCTTGTGTCAAAGTGGGAGATTAACTTAATAAATCAAATAAATAGAGTTGTTGGATTATCATATTTTTCTGTAAGGCCCAGTTGCAGACTGTAAACATATCTGAAGATTCCCCCTCCCACTCTCTGTAGAATTAGCAAAATTGTACCATAGCTATTCTGTGTGAATAAGCATTGATATTAATAGGCTTTATGGTTCCTTGAAAAAGACTGAATATCATATTTTTCTGTAAGGTCCAGTTGCAGACTGTAAACATATCTGAAGATTCCCCGTCCCACTCTCTGTAGAATTAGCAAAATTGTACCATAGCTATTCTGTGTGAATAAGCATTGATAGTAATGGGCTTTATGGTTCCTTGAAAAATACTGAAGTGTCATCACAAATTTAGCTATAACATACTTTTCTGAGAAAGACATTCTTTTCTTTTATGTTGTTGATATAATTTTTGATACTCATAGGATTGATGTTAGTTTTTTTAATCGTATACCTTTTGCTTATTTCATTTTTGGGTAAAACTTAAGAGTCATATATGGTCCCCTGCCAAATGATCAAAAATCGCGCCAACTATTGAAACACTCGCCAAAAGTCCGCCATCTCGGGTGGCGACGTGATTTGAAAAAAAGTGGCAAACTAGGTAGCAAGAGGGAGAAAAATGAAGGAAAAGAGATATGTTAAAAAGTATACAATAAAATTAAAAAACGAAATTCTAAATAAGAAACACATCACAAGATTTAATGAAAAATCTGAAAGGTAATATTAATGGAAAATTAGGGTAACTGATTTAAATCAAAATGATACATGAAGTGACGGAAAATGTGAAAAACAAAATATAAAAACAGAAAACTCTCAAAATAAGCGAAAAACAGGATAAAACAGAAACAAAAGAAAGGTGAAGATATCGAAATTTATTCAAAATAAGAACGTGCCTTATTTTGGTGCATACTAAGATTACTACATTCAAACCAACTTCCATTTCGCACAGATCTTTTAATATAATGGCATTCTGACCGTACTTTCCACAGCACCAAATGAACCCATCATCAAGATTAAGAAATTCAATTGGCTCCATTTTTTCATCACATGCTGGACAAACAATCTTTCCCAATGAGGTCCATTTTCATGCAAAAGTCGATGACATCCCTTTTTGGCCCATTCTTCAAATCGTAAAGGAAGCTCAAATCATACAAACCAGCTTTCAGTTCAGCTGTGTGCTGATCACCACAAGATGATATAACAGATTTTAGGGAAAACCTGGAGAAAAATTAAATGGGAACAAAAAGGCTAATGAAGGCAACCATAAACACACGAGCGCAAGGACAAAATTGGACAACTGTCGGAGTCAGTGGACTACGAGCAAAGAGAAGATCGAACTGTTAGCAGAATTTATTTTAACCGCAGAATATTCAAATTATTGAAGGATAATCGTTAGTTAATTCAGATTTGGTATCCTTTAAGGGTTAAAATGAAAACTTAAGATTACCACAAGAGAAATTGCCAAAAAAATTTCAACCTTGGCGTCATCATTTTTGTTAAAGGGTTGCAATAAAAGAACTTAACCTGCACCACAATTCGTGAGGAATCGCCAGAAAGAATTCAACTTTGGTGATCGTACATGATTCTTAAGTCTAGCCCTTTTTGGTCTTATGTTACTGTGTTCATGAGTTTTGATTAGAAAAATCATTTTTTTTGTAGTGTGAAAGTCATCAAAGAATGCTCAAGTTCAGCAATCTTGCAGCACATAGTTGGTGAAAAATCTCGCGTTGTTGAGCGTAAACTTGCTAGACTTGGTGACTTTGACCTATATATTAGCTGCTATTTAGGTAATGGAAAAGAACCAGTAAAATAAGCAGAATGTGTTTGGATTCTTTCTAAAATAGTCAAGATACTAAATTTTTATAAATTTAGTTGTAGTAATTTGTTCAGTTAATATTTATGTAGTTTGATTTTATTACATTTCTAGGTTAATAAAAAATATGAAATGATAACCAGAAATATTTTGTATAAGAGGTGCAAGTAGCTCCAAAAGACTCACTTTTAAAAACTTGTTTATACTTGTGTAATAAGCCATACCATAAAAATGAGTGAATAGAAATAAAACTTCAAATAAGTATTTCCCACACTTGGGTAAAAAAGAAATTTCTTGCAGGTAATGTTTCCCAATGGTTAGTAATGAATGAATCTAACTTGAAAATTATGATTGGTTCAATTGCCAATACTGTTAGCTTTTGTTTTCTTATCAAAGGGAGGAGGCATCTAAAGGCAAAAATACTTTTGTTTTCGTGCTATTTTTTTTTTGTTTCCTCCAAACTTTATTTGCAAGCTCTAATCTATGGATGATATTTTTATGTAACTGTAACCTATAGTGTACCTCCAACACCATGTAAATTAATTAAAACATAGTTTTTATTAGCATTCTAAATTTTTTTAAAAAAATTGTCTACTTTTTATTCTTTAATTTTATAGGTTATTATGATATTTGTAAAATCTTGAAATGAACTGAATGTCAAATTGTCTACTTTTTATTCTTTAATTATATAGGTTATTATAATATTTGTAAAATCTTGAAATGAACTGAATGTCAAATTTGCTACCAGGTGCTGTCAACCGTATAGAAACTTGGTTTATTTAAACTAATCAACTCATATTTAAGTTTTTAAAATACTAAAATAGTTTATTGTCATTGAGAACACACAAATGTGCAAATTTTTAAAAATTTAGCTCATCAGAAAGTGAGTGAAAAATTGATTACAAAAGTCCATCTTTACAAACATGAAACAAATTGAGATAAATAAAAGTGTGTAATATAATACTCTTTCCAACTGGATGGTTTAATTTTACTTTCTTGTATACGAAGTATACAAAGAGAAAGTATTGTAATCGTCAAAAAATTCGAACTCGAGATTCTAACGAATCTCCACGTTTTAGACCTCTCCTAGTCCGAAAAACACAATTTTGGAATTATGTCTGTGTGTCTGTTAATACGATAACTCGAAAACTATTAGAGCTACGTGGCTGAAATTTGGTTTGTGGTCTTTACACATAATTTGTAGGTTTCTATCAAATTTTGGACAAAATCCATCAACGGGAAGTCTGTATGTCCGCGGTCTGTATGAACACTATAACTCAAACTCTTGAGTAGCGAGATGGATAAAATTTGGTACACAGTCTTATCGTCATGAATGTAGGTCCGTATAAAATTTGGGCCAAATCCGTTAAAGGGTTGACTGTCTGTTGGTCTGTATAATCGCATTCTTGTTTACTTCTGAAACGAATCCGTTATCTCCATGCGTGTGCGTACTGGATGCAATCTTCTGTGCATGATATTCAGCGGCTCCTGCTTGGGGCTTTTTTCTTCCCTTTTGGCTTATTCTGATCCTTCTCAGATTATTTTATTTCCATTTATTTTGTCGTTTCAACGTGTGCTGGAGAAACTTGTTGCGTTCTGGGAATGGAGCAGATTCGAAATTTTTATCTGAGCGAGTTTGCGGGGAACTGACTTAATTTCACTTATTTTTTTATCTCCGCTGCATTAGGGGTTTTAGCTTATTTGGTACTTGCGTATTAACGCCACCGCAGCTACAGATTTGGCAGTTTTTAAGTGCCACCAATTTGTAAAAAATGGTGTCAAAAATCAGCAAACAACAAGGCATTAGTGTAACTTCAGCTGCGGTGGCGTTAATATGTAAGTACCACTTATTTTTTCCCCCTACATGTGTTAGGAGTATACAAGAAAGTTTAGGGGAGACCATTCCTGCTGGTTTATACTTTGCTGAACCTAATATGGAGTTTAATATATTTCTATTTGCAAAACAGGTCAAGAACTAGATATAATATTAATTCCACAACTTTTTCTAGTTATCCTACTGGAAATAGTATTTATAATAAGTTGGAGAGATATTTGACATTTAACATAATGTTTATAATAGCTTAAAGTTTTATAAGCTTGTGTTTGACTTTTCCCCTTCTGCTTTTTTTCCCTAGATTTTCTGGTTTGGAAAAATGAATTGGAGAAAAGAAATTACTGTAAATATGTAATGAGAGATCCTCCAAAAAAATTACCATCCAAAGACAAGATTCATATTTATCGGTGTGACAGCTCAGTGGGATCAATGAAGGAAAGAAGAAGTGGAGTTGCGGTAAAAGAAAGTTGTCCTGCAGTTATAACTGCTATTGAATCTGCCAAAACGAAGGGTGTTAAAATCGAGCATTGGAATAGCCATGTTGGACATATTATTCCAGTTGAAGAAGATGAACTGGATGCTGCAATTGGTAAGTATATTACAGTCATAGACAAAACATTAAAGCCATGTAAAACAACAACAAAAAACACCCCTATACTCCAGTGGCTATATTTACAAAGAGTGCAATTTATGTAAATACTTTAAAAAATAAAATTTGCTTAATAATTTATCATTAATTATAGATTACATTTAAATTACTTTTTAAATATTTGTATGCAAAAAAATGTAAGGCAGATTGGGCAAAATATTAAAGTGCAATTTTTTTGTGAAAAATTTAATTTGCATGCAAGTGTAATTTGTCTTATTTATAAGTACAGGAATATGTTGATGTTATGCCATAAAGTTTGTTAACAATAGGCAGGAAAAACTGTTGCCCATCTTGATTTTAAAAAGTGTGGATTGAGTTCACATGGATATAGGAGAAAGATTAAATAGATCTAAAACCACTTTGAACAACTGTAAAATATATTTACATAGTGGTGAGGTTGAGGGACGCCTTCTTTTCCGAACGCTCAATCGAAGAGAATTTTAATTTGCTGTACCTACTGTCAACAAAGATATGCCCTCAAGTCATATTAATGAATTGTAACTTCCTTGTTTGAGTCGTTCTGTCTGGTGTTTGCTATGAAGAAATCTGAATTTAAAATATTTGTAGATGAAAGTCTATAAATTGTCTGGAAAATATAAAATCAATCCTTTTTTTTTTTTCCGCAACAAAATGACAGTGCATAGGCTAACAAATAAAATTCAGTAAAATATGAAATATCTAATATTTCAGACACTCTAGTAGTATAAAATATTGATGCTAGGATCACAAACTGTATATTCATCTGGTGCCCATCACTGTTGAAAGATTCATTAACCCCTTCGGGACGAATGCCCGCTGAACGAAGTGCTCCCACAGGATAGGAGCTGGCAAGTGCAGACTGTGCCCACCGACCGAAACATTTTCTCTGGTTAAGCCTAACACGCATTAAATTTCGCAAAAAGTATGTGTTATATAATAATGCATAAAAAGTGCCCCTTGCATAGAAATGAAACTATTTTTAAATATGTGGTAAAAGATATCATATTCTAAATCACAAAAAAGTTTAATTAAAATACTTGATTTTTAATAATAAAAAATAAAAATATAGTGAATTTCACTATAATTGAAAGTACCTAAATAAACACTAAATTATTGATGCAAAATACAAAAACATAGGAAAAAATAAATATTTACATCTAGTATTATAAAATACTTCGAGAAAATTGCAATAATTAACTCTTCAAAGCCTTATGAAAAATCTTCTATTTTAGTACTCCACTGACATGACGGAATTGGAACCGATATATTATTACTATTCTCTTCCCCAGTGGCAGAATACTTTTCAACAGTCTGCAGCGGAGGTTGGGTCTCTTAAAAATAGTCTGCAGAATAAGTGTGTGACTATAAATATTTTGCTTTCTTTTTTTAAATACTTATATCAGCTTACAACTATTAAAATACGACAAATATAAATTAAAAACATTATAACATCTTTATTATTTGTATAATATAATTGTATAAATTAATAAACAAAAGCATATGAAAATTAATCTTTTCTTTGGGAAGATAATTAACAATAATGAAGCATCAAGTTGTTTCAGAAGTAATATTAAGCATACTGCACAAATACCTATGCAGAAAATTACATTTGGGTACTTTTCCGTTTTAGACACAGCACTTGGTGTCTTTCTGTTTTGGTGATTTTTTTCAAAACAATACATCACTAGCTCATGTAAATGAAATATTTTTCAATATGTTAGATGTTATTTAAAAATTTATGCCTCTTGTTTATTGTAAAAAAAATTAAGTATGTCAAAAAATGCCTTTCTTGTATGTTTTTAATTTAAAATGCAATAATTACTTTTTTTATGAAACAAAAACTTCGAAACTTATTAGCACATTTATCTGATTTATCATTAATTTCTGTAGCAATTCTGTGACACTGGGATTGGGCGACTCGCGGGAACCCGGAATTTCGCTGGTAATTTTGGTAGTGTCCATTTGTTCTGGAATAATTTCTTCTTCCTCATCTCCCAAAATATCGGGCTTAGAACGTTTGAAATTGGGGCAATTTTGGCTTGAACTCTGTTCCTCGTCTTTATCAATTTCAGAATTTGTTCTTTTTTCGCTTCCGCTTTTAAAAAATGATTGAATTGCAGGCGTAGAGATCGATCGAAACTTCGTAGGTTTATTTTCATGTTGGTGTAAATAATGCTGCTTTAAGTTTTTTCGTAATAATGAAGCATCACAAAATTCGTTGATTTGATTATCTATTTACGCATCCATCTCAATGTAAAACCCCTGAGTTATATCCAGAAGCCAAAAGCTCCGTGCCAGAAACGTATCGGAATGAAACTCGTAGAAAACATTGGCCGAGACCAATACCGATATGAGGCACTTAGCGTACTTCAAGGTCAAACCGCAGACGCTAGGAGAGCTCATTCAGCATAGGGAAGAAAGAGGGGGGGCGATGAGTGCGCGAGGATTCAATGTGCGTTATATAATAATTGTCAAGTTCTTTTGCAAGCGTGATTAATAACTTTGATATTTTTAATGATTGGATTTATTTTATGAGCACATGATAAACTTTTTTACGAAATAGTCTGCAGACACTGTCTAAAATCTGTGACGTATGACGCAGCGTCGCAGTGATTCTGCCACTGGGTTCCCTTCTAATTCAGAATTTGAAGATTCAGAACTGTCTGAAGAACTTTAATAATTTATTGCTTTGTCACTATCATCGGAAAAATCCATACATGGGTCATTTCAAAATTTACATATTTCCTCCTCATAAGGGTAACTTGTTCTTTTAGCCATAACTGCACAAATAAAACTGAGAGGCATAAAAAACCTTGGCAGAATATCTCCTATGAAATCCCAACCCAAGTGAGAGGAGAAACTATAAACAACCACTCCAAAATGAGTTAAAGAGCTCCTTAGCATGTGCTTCTCTTTACACGTGTTTCTGTTTATACTCCCGAAAACCAACGATTCACAGACATTTGACTGACTACCGTCTGACCTCGGAGAGAGAAATATTAATAAATATTAAACCAATTTTTTGAAAGAAACATGGAATAGTAATGCCATCTGATAGAAAACATTTTATTCCAAAAGCCAAACGCATACATACGGCGCTCCTCCCACACAGGCAATTTCGCCGTAACACACAGATGCAGCGCTCAGCCCTGAGAGGAATCTAGCGCAAACGCACATGTGCGGCGCCAGTACCTCCCAGCACAGCTCCTAAATTGTATTTTATAGAGAATTAGCCATTCATTTATCACTTAACATTGATTTGAAAGAGCAATAGGGCCATTCTCTACTCTAAACCCTCTGAACCCTAATTTTATTTTACTTGCAAATGTTTTTTATTTATGAAATATTAAAGTATATAAGTTAAACCTTAGGAAATGAAATAAAATATTTGTTTTAACTAAATTTTTTAATCTGGAATCAATTCTTGAAAGTCAGCATTATAATTTTTAACTTTTCTCATTACAATCAACATATTTACACGTTTTTCCTTAATTGGAAAATATTGTTGCATTTCAATTTCTTTTTTTAAAAAAAATATATCTACGTAATGTTCTTATTCAGTAATGAGAGAAAAATAATAAAATATCACAAAATTTTTCAAAAAAGGACGATTTATTTGAACAAAAATTGGATGTCCCGTGCATAACACAAAAACATGATCTTTTTTATTTTTCACATTTATTTTTATGGCAAGAGAGAAACTGTTATAAATTTATTTTGTTTTTCTTGGTACCAATTTATACTGCAAGGAAAATTTCTGAAAGTTTAATATTAAATGAAATATTAGCACTTGTTTTCATGTCCCGTACATAACACAGATTTTTCTAAAAATCTGGAAAGTCCACGAGCATTTATAACTGTAGGTGGCTCATCTCATAGAACACTTTATCTTCTCATTTAGGCCATTTCCAAAATTTTCCAGACTTTTCCATGGCAGAAACTTCAATATCATTACCTAAAACTATTTAAATATTTATTGTGTTAACTGGCATGGTATCAATATTTTGTTTTATTGGTGTTATAGCATTTGTAAAAAATTCTAAACCAGAAGAACATGAACATTTAATTCCTTGCATTTTTAAAATGCCCGGTATTGCTTTTACTTTAATCCACACATTGTTATTTCTGGTGGATTCCGTGGGTAACGGAAGGCTGATTTTTACAACAAAATCAGACTTCATCAGCTTGTAAATTGAAAAAAACTACTTTTTTCAAACAACTGAAAATCATACCTTTATACTCTTCACTAAGTAATATGAAAATTGCAAAATTTGGTAGTTTACAATACATAACTTTTTTAAAAATTGAAATTTTATAGTTGGTAACGGAAGGAAATTTTTCTTATCTGAGAATTTTGAGTACACGATTAACTTTAAAGTTCAGTTAAACTATTTTAAGAATTTTTTTTTAAAAATTAGATCACCTTAAGGAGGGCTCACTCATTGAAAATTAAGAGAAATTTTTTGAAAATAATTATATTTATCATTAAAAATAGATATTTTAAACTACGAACGGAAGGACAAAAATGACCTAGCACAAAATATAAGTTAAAAAAGCTAGATTTATTTCAAATATGTTTGAAAATCATAAGACTTATTCATCAGCAGGTATGACAGATTTGAACTTGAATCTGCTTCTCAGTCTAGTGCCAGAACCGTCCGTAATTATCTTAGGTTCGGACAATTTTTTGATTATTTGTTCCTTCAAACGAAACCTTCAGAATTTTGCTTTCGCAATGAAGCTCCTGGTCGATTTTCTTCCTTAGCTCAATTTTTAGTTTTTTTTTCACATTTTTTCTTGTAATTGCAGCAATTTTAAACCTCTTGGAGCTAAAGTTATACATCGCTCTTTTTTTCATGTCCTGTCTTTTTCTTTCATTTGCTGATGCAATCCTTTAGCTTTCATTCTTTCCGGTACTTTTCCGTTAGCCAGGCGCAAGCGAAAAATCGCCAAATAATGTAGAATTCCACCAAATTTCTTACAACCATTCTCTTGGCAACTTGGCTCGCGTTTGGTTCACAATTGGCGACATTTGCGCCTGGCTAACGGAAAAGTACCTTCTTTCCATATAAAGTCTCTTTTTCAGTAGGAGTTAAAGGCATAGCAAACACACTAGTAATAATTAAGATGACTGCTCATTAACCACCAATGAGAATTAATAAATATACTTATATTACAAAACTTTGAAAAATTTAGCTATATCAAAACACAGTTGTATGCACTAGTTATCAAAACCTAAAAGTCTTCTAATTTTTTAAAAAAGAAAGAAATAGAATGAGTTAAAAAAAAAATCAAGTTGAACCAGTCAAGTAGAACATGTGCAGAAACGGCAAACAAACATGTGTTATTTTTGTTTACATATTAACAGTTAAGGTGAAGGATAAGTTAGTAAATATTACAGATACAATTAGAATTTAGTTAACTATTTGCAAGGCATTGATATAGATACCTAATAATTAAAGAATTTAGTAAAAATGTGGTCAAACTTGTGTTTGTTACCAGATTATTCTTATAAATATTTATTTTTTAATGGGAGTACACACAATAATAATTTGTAAAATATTTATAAAATAACTTCTCATTTTAAACATAGCATAAAATATGTTTATATTATTAATACTATAAAAGTTAATTAAAAATGAGCTTAACCAAGACTGTCCTTCCGTTACCATGATTTATGTCCTTCCGTTACCATATTTTTGTTCTTCTGTAACCATAAAAATAACTCCTAAAATTAGATTTAAAAAAAATTTTGACTGTGTCTAATTATTAAGGGCCATAAACCTGCATTGAACTGAAACTTAAAATTGTTGACCCAGTGTGTTCTGAGTGAGGTAGTTGATATCCACTTTTTTGGTAACGGTAGGACATGTTCAATTTGAATAATTAATATACTATTTTTCTGGTAAAATCTTTTTTTTATTAATTAAATGAATGAAAAGCATAATAGAACGCTTAAAGTATAATAGTTGACCTATTTATTAAACTTTTATAAAATAATTAACTTAATCTGTAGGTTGAATTAAAATTAACATAATCAGACCTACAAACGGATGAAGTAAAATAGTAACTTTGAGCACAGTTTTTGAAAGATAAATTTTGTCAAACTCAAAAACAATGTTTTTTTCAAAAAGTTCACTTATTTCTGAAAAAAATTATGTATTGCAAGTGGTCAAATATTAATTTTTAAAATTTAGGTGCCATGTCCCCTTTTTCACGGAATTCACCCTCTATTTATATCTTTATCTAAAAATAACATAAGAAAGCTATGGAATCTACAACAGTTAACAACATTTGCGAAATCTTCTCCTGACTGTACAATTGGGTCTGTTGATTTTTTTGATATGACAGCATTTTGTACCATGCATTTTGCCTTGCCACCAATTCCATCCATCACACCTTTTCTGTGGATTGTTGCAAAATATTTCCAGAGGAAAATTTTTTTGAATTTAATGCTAAGGTCTTGTAGCAGCAAGGTCATGTATCTATATTATCCATAATATATATATATATTATGGAGAAACAATTTGTTTGAAATATATATATATATATATCATCTTCAAACAAATTGTTTTCCCTTGCATTTGGATGAATTTCTTCATAAATTTTTTCAATGAAAGCTCTCACAGTATTTTTTATTTTTTTTCTTCTTGGAAGTGTCAGAACATAATAAGTAAGTATGGCC
>BGPR01039745.1:0-14197 GCA_013235015.1 Araneus ventricosus
TTTTGCTATTGCTATGAGGTAGTTCATAAAAAGCTTTCCTATGTAAACCTTGCTGTAATGGTTTCCGAAACGGTTTGCTCGGAAATGCTTTCGCAGACAGCCTATGGAAAGTGAAATGGCAACCTTTCCGCAACCTTCTTTGCTATCTGGGCTAGTACTCCTAATAATAAGATTGCAGATTCGCTTTCTATCCCGAGCAATTCGCACCATGCCTTTTTCCACCTTTAGGCTGCATGACTAATATTTTCGATAATTTAAATTTCTATAATTTTTTAAGAAGTTTTGTCTGTGGAATTCAATATTTTGTTTAATTTTACTCCTTTTTTCAAACCTAAGTTATTATCGGAAAAATTTTAAATAAATCCTATTCTAACCTCTATCCCCCATACTTACAAGTATTCTAAACCAAAAATTAATTAAAAACCAATAATTAAATTTTAGGAGGTGTTGGCTTAATCCGATTAATTTCATTCGGTTCAACCGAGACCCAATAGTATAGAGCCTCCTTCGGAAGAAATTTATCTACAAATATGGTGATGGAATGGATCCGACTCCTTCATGCAAAAGCAGCATCCTCCGAAAGGAAAGGATAAGGATTCATGACATAGAGAAGGAATATACATAGAGAACGCATAGGGGTTGCCAACCGATGCTCGAGTAAAATCACGTGACTTGCGGACAGATCTTCAACTCGGAGAACGTTCTCTAGGATTTGTCATAGGGAAGGATCATTGAGACGCCGACAACAGCGCATTTATTGAACAAAAATGGTTGTTGCAATGAGAGGGGAACTAAAGGATCTCCCTATTCATTCCACAGGAATGTTAGCATTTACTTATCTGCTTCTTTTTACTTTTTAACTCCTTTTGGAAAGAGTAGAATTGCATAACATCGTAGAATATTCAGTGTTTATTCGTTATTATGAACACTTTTTGGTATTATTTGATTTCTTGAGAACAATTTGAATATCTGCAATCTGATAGAAAGCATTTTTGGAGCCATAAAAATTTTGTATTTTATGCCAAAATGAAATGTTTTACGGTTTACTCAAAAATGCTGCTTGGCGCCTTAGATCCGTGTTTTGGCGTCTTTCGTTTCTTCTTCAAATATCCCGTGTTTAGAAAGTTGTTTTTAGTTACTTGTATGCAGATTGTGTAGTTCGGTTATTTTAGATTAATATCGTTAATATATTACAAGTGAGTAGGTGACTCTTGGTAGCTGTTTAGTTGAATTTTGATTTGCAGAATTTGTTTATTTGAATTGGAAACAATACACTTGTACGTTTGTGGTAAATTTAAAAACGTAAAAATAATTATTTTTTAATGAATTATTTATTTTTTAAATAACGGAAATATTTTCATTCGAGTGCATCAACATTTTAGAATAGGAATTGATGAATAACTTTTTAGATATTTCATTAGTTTTTCTCAAAAGATTGTTTAAACCATGAGTATTTGTTTAATTTAACATATCCACCTAATCTAATTATAATTCGTTACATCAATGCAAAACATGTTTAAAATGATGTACGTGTTACTTTCGCAAGGCTAACATCTTATAAAAAACATTTCCTAGGGCATAGAAATTAAAAGTTAATTTTTACTACTTATAATATTGCATACTATGTAGTGTACGTATATTTATCAAATATAGTAATAGTATCAAAATTTAAATTAATTACATTTTCTAGAAATGAACTGTAAATAGTGAATTTACGTTTTAAAATGCGTTTTTATAACAACTAGATGTTGCCCAGCGGTCGAAATTCGACCGTAATTCATTAAATTTTTAAGTTTGAACGTTATTGAGGTTATTTTTTATTGAAACAAAAAAAACGGGCAGTTAAAAAAAATAAGTGTTGTACGAGTGTTGACCACAGACTTTTATGTGTTTGACATTCAGTATGAACGTAAACAATGAAAGTTTTATTTTATTCAATTTATTGTATTAGTAATGCATACTATTTATAAATTTCTTAGAGACAATCTCTACTCTGTGCGACTGTTTGACCACAGACTAATATATGTTAGACATTGACATATTTAAATCATCGCATTTTGTATTTCACTCCGAAGAGGTTTTTTTTATATAAATAATCTAAATAAACTTCCTCTTGGAGTGGATTTCACTGCCGGGGGGGGTGGGGCTGGTTAAATCAATTAAACATCATCCACTCCGCATAAGGTCCTCAAGGGAGGCCAGACCCAGGAACAATCAGGAACCAGCGAGTGCAGTCTGCGACAACATCGATGTAGTGCAATGGGATAGCCATACGTGTCCAACGATCAGCAAACTCCGAAAAAACGGCACACAACCATAAAACGGTGAAAATTACCTATGAGTTCTATCAGCATTACATAAATTTTATCTTTCTGCACTCCTTCTCCATATGAACTTTAACTAAGCCAAATCTCACACTACTCCGTGAGTGCAATTTTCTTAAAAAGGGGTACAAAGTTTTCTCTTCACGTATTAATATATAGATATAAAATGAAGAAATGAGCACATAAAAGAGTAGAACAGTATACTTCTTACGTATCCATTTTGGCAAATGTATTTATTTTAAATTTGATTGTTAAACTTCAATGTATAAACATGGCTTCAGATTTTTCTTCTAATTTTGTTTTTTAGTTCTCCACCAGATGAAAAAAAGGAGAAAGGAATGTGAAAAGTCCTTGCACCGAGAAAATTTTAAAGCAACCAATTTAACCAAAATTTGTTCAAAACATTTCGAACATGATTTTTTTTAATCTTTTGTATTACTTCTGAAAAATTTCAAGTCAGAAAAGTAGCAAAAATTGGCAAGTCGATACCTCACAGAACAAAATTTTAGGAGCGCCTAGCCCACGCAGGGGGCGTTATCTCCAATATTGCTTAAACTGGTGTTGGCATGTCTTTTGGTGAGTTTCCATGGACTGTCAGAGTCTTTCGAAGTCAGGTAAGGATCTGAGCTGAGGGCTGGACATCACTTTATATGGTGTTGATCGTCGTCCAATGGCGGCAAGGCTTCAGAGCAGTAGGTGGAGAGTGGACGTTGCATGGCTGAGTATGAGAGAAGGAGGAGGTGCGTGAGTACAGGGGTTGAAGGCTGTTACTGATTCGCTGCCCGACTGGGAGAGAATGCAGATGAGAGATTGATTATGCAACTTGGCTGAGAGGGAAGGGTTGAATGTAAACAATGGGGGAGGAGTGGATTCAGATTAATGCAAAAGACTAGGAAATAAGAATATTCCTAGGGCGTTTGATTTTTAGGTCTGGCTTGTATTTGGAAATGCATTTTATGGCTTCATTGTCGCTATTGTCAAAGGACTTATAGAAGTTGATTGCTAGCTTCTTAACGAATTCCTTAAATGAAGGGAAGTTAAGTGCTTTTCTAATATCTGTGGCTCTCATATACCAAGTTGCGTGCAAATCTGGGCTATGACAATGTTTTGCTGACTTTCAAGTATTTTAATATTTGATTTAGCTGCATATCCCCAGACCGGGGCAGAGTAGGTTAGTATTGGTCTAAGGTAGGCAGTGTAGATAAGCATTTTGTTATCTCTATGCAATTTGGAGTTCCGAGAAATTAGGGGATAAAATTTTCTGGCTGCGTTTCGGAACTTCTTTTTGGTGCATAGAAAGTGGGGCTTCCAAGTGAGTTTCCTGTCGAGTATTACGCCTAAATATTTGCACTCCTGAGGCCAGGGAATTTGGATGTGATTAATTTTTAACTGGGGGAAATTTAAGTTTTTAATGTTTTTGCAAAACATGATGGCTTCTGTTTTGCTGGGATTTATAGCTATCTTTCATTTGCGGAACCAGTCTTCGATTGTGGCGAGGTGTCTGTTGAGTGCTAGCTGGATGAAATTTGGGTTTTTGTTTTGTGCTAAAACTGCGGTATCATCCGCGTACATGCAGAGCAGAGTGTTGAACTGTTTTGGAACATCATTTATGTAGCAGGACAATAGAACAGGACCCACCTTGGAACCCTGAGCTACACCTGCTTGAATAATTTTTGGATCTGATAGTTCATCTTTCACTCTGACTCTGAAGCTCCTATTCGTAAGGTATGAGTCAAAAATTTTAACTAGGTACTGAGGTGTGTTAAGAGTGATGAGTTTATGAATTAACCCGTCTTTCCATACTCTATCGAAAGCTTTTTGTATATCTAGGAAGACAGCTCCAGTTTTCTGTTTCTTAGTGAATCCCTCAGTAATATATTCAGTTACTCTTACTAGCTGGTGGGTGATTGAGAGTTTGGGCCTAAAGCCAAATTGTTCGGGGCAGAGGAGATTGTTTTCATTAAGGTGTTCATTGAATCTAGTCAGGATAACTTGCTCAGCAATTTTGCTTAGTGAGGAAAGTAGTGAAATGTGTCTATAACTGGCTGGGATCCTTCCCAGGTTTAAGAATCGGAATGACTACAGCTGTCTTCCATCTCGTGGGGAAGTGTCCGATTAAGAGTATTCTTTGAATTAAAAATGTAAAAATTATGGTGATGTTGGGGGGAAATTTTTAATAATTTTGTTAGAAATGTTATCTGCTCCTGGTGCCTTGTTGTTTTTTAATTTTTTGATATGACTGATGATTTCAGAAGGGAGGGGGAGGTCTTTATCTGCACATCTGGTAAACGTTGATTTTCTTAGGCCCTCGACTGAGTTTTTAACTAACATTTCAGTTTCATGGTGCTTGAGTTCATTTAGTGTGAATTGAGTCTCCAGGCTGCTAGCTAGGCAATTTGCTTTATCCAGATCAGTTAAAGCAATTTTGTTGCTTCCACAAAGGGCAGGGATATTTTTGTGCTTCTTTTGGAATGGCTTAACAAATTTCAAGAGGGAGTGATAATATGTGTTAATATTTATAAGTTTGTTGTTTAAGCTATTTTGTTCGATAGTGTAATTGAGTTTTTAAATTTGTTTGTTAAGTCTGTTCATATTGGTTTTGTAGACTGGGTTCCTGGTGGATTGAAACATCTTCCTCGCAAGGTTCCTCTGATTACTGAGTTGTCTGATTTTTTCGTTTGTGTTGGGTTTATTAATTTTTTGTGTCGTGGTATTTTTCTGGACTGAGTTTAAAATAAAGTTTTCAAAATTTTCTGTGAGTTTGTCGAGAGCTTCTCGGGTGTTGATATTCAGAATGCTACAATTAAAATCCTGTGTAAGGGTATTAACGAGGTTTTTCCAGAGAATTTTGGTGTTGCTACTGTAATCAGGGAGTGTGTACCTTAAGTAAAATGTTAGAATTACCGGGTTGTGATCTGAACTCATTTCTGGGAGGGAATTAATATCATAAGGAAAAAGAAAGTCTCTAACAATGGCAAGGTCGATTGTAGTAGCAGAATTATAGCCAAATTTAGTGGGGGAATTTGGAAAAAGAACTTCAAGTCCAACTTGGGGGCAAGTCGATACCTGAATAATCACAAACGCAGTATTTGTCACAAATTTAGAATACTTCGTTTGTTCTTCTTATTGGGTTTAAAAAAATAAAAATGAAAGCCCGAAATTAGCATTACGCAGGCGAAGATATCGCCAAGATTGTTAGTGTTTCATGGTGATATGAAGCCAAATGTGGTTTAACCGTGGGTATAAACGTGAAGTAACTCGTACAACTTTTTCGACCGCTTGAATGGGAATGCTCACTATTCCTCCCCTATGATTCATGGTTATGGAATCCGATTCCTATTGATCTGTTTTGAATCTTCCGTTCATTTTTTAGATCCGGATCTTATAACTGTTCTTTCGCGGTCGACTCATCCGTCTTTAATGTTTTGTTTATGTTGTAGCAGAAGCTGATTTGTACTCGTGGAATTATAGTCTTAGTCTGTTTCTTGGATGAAGTTATATTTTTTTCTCACCTATAGATTGCTGACTAACCCTGGGTTAAATACTGGATACTGAATTAGAAAATGAATTCCTTATGTTCCAAAACGCAGCAGATATAAACTATTGCTACATATAAGGATCACATCTTTGTGTGTCAAGAAAATATATGTTTCATAACGCCAATATATAAGTAATTTTATTTAAAATAAAACTTTAGATAAATCCATGCCTTATTTTCATTCAAAAGAATGAATACAGCTGCGCGAAATCGTTGCCCTGGCATCAGAAGCTTTATTGTCTGTTTTTACTGCAATGAAAATTTTCGTTCACTGTCGTCGTTACTTAAACATTGTTGTTCTGCAGAAGAGAAGATTTCTTTGGACTGGGAACCGTATGGAGCTGTTTCAGATACAAACGACGTTGATCTTACTCAAGAGGACTGGGAACCTCATGAAACTATTTCAGATTTAAACGACGTTGATCTTAGTCAAGAGGACTGGGAACCGCATGAAACCGTTTCAGATACAAATGACTGTGATCTTGGTCAAGATAATTCTGTGAGTTCTGAATCAGTATCAAATGTGAGTAATGTTTGTGAAAATTCACTGCCAGAAACAGAGTGTGAACAACCAACGAAATCAAATACAGCAAGACAGGAAACCATAGATTTAGCTTCTGATGCGCCTGGAAAACAATTGTTAGAAGCAAACGTGAATGTAGTAAGAGTAGAAGTCACAAAGTTAGCTTCTGATGAATCTGAAAAACAGTCATCAGAAGCAAACTCAGGTGTAATAAAAGAAGTCACAGACCTAACCTCTGATGCATCTGAAAAACAGTCATCAGAAGCAAACTCGTATGTAGTAAAAGAAGTCACTGACCTAGCCTCTGATGCATCGAAAAAACAACTGTCAGTAGCCAGTTCAGGTGCAGAACAAAAAATTGCAGAGGTGGATCCTAACGCAGATGATGATTTTGATAGAGCTTCTCCAGACCTTGTATCTAAAGTATTACAGTATTATGAAAAACAAACCAAGCAAGGTACTCCTGATAGCTGTTGTAAATCTTCATCAACAGAAATGGAATTTCAATCTTCTCGCTCACCATTACCAACAGTAGAATCTGGTTCTCCAAGACATGATAACACACAAATCGAATGCAGTGCTACTGATATATGCAGTAAAGGTTTGTCATCAGACACAAAGTGTGACACTTATGGAGAGAATATAATACAAAAAGAATCAGATGCATTAAAACCGGATGCAAAAGGTTTGGATTCCCATGATTCTAATATGTGCAGTGGACCATCATCACCAGAAGTAGATTCATCTGACATGTGTAGTAGATCGTCATCAATAGGAATGGATTTGGATTCTTTGGGATGTAGTGCTGATCAAGCAGAATCAAATGATTCTGATGTATATAGCACATTATCCTTATCAAACAAAAAATCCAATGAACTAAAACATGATCATGTGCGGGCAGAATTGCATGCTTCCGAGATTAGTGGTAAATCATTACCAGAAGAGAACCTCAACATAATAAAGCATGGTTCTGTGATACTGAAACCATGTTATGTTAAGGTTCACGATATCTTCAAGTCATTATCGAATTCTAAACTTAGCCCTAAAAAGATTTTCAGCTGGAAGAAGAAATACCATGTGTGTGATGTGTGCTACAAATTTTTTCGTCTGAGAAGTGATCTAAATATTCATTACCTTATTCATACATGTGTTAAACCATATGTGTGCAACATATGTGGCAAATCATTTATAAAACAGTGTAATTTATTTGCACATCACCTTGCTCATACAATAAAAAGGCACCATGTGTGTTCTGTTTGCAAAAAGGCATTTCCAAAGAAATCCCTTTTGCTAAGACATAAACTCACTCATACTAAAGAAAAGCCATTTGCATGTGATAAATGTAATAAATCATATTCTGTAAAATCTAGTTTAAATGAACATTATTTATCCCACTCGGATGAAAGGCCTTTCATTTGCGAGATTTGCAGTGCTTCATTTAATAACAAGAGATACCTTCGTAAGCATTACTATAAACATCAAAGAAAAGAAAATGTTTGTGAATTTTGTTTCAAAGTTTTTAAACGCAAACATCATTTAGATGAGCATTATAATATTCATATAAATGACAGACCTCATGAATGTAAGATTTGTGGCAAATCATTTCATTTGTTGCTAACTTTAAATAAGCATTATACTGTAGCTCATAGAAATGAAAGAGATCGTATATTTCAAAAAAATATAAAGGATTTGGTGGACTGTATAGGTGGAAAGGATCCTGTTATTCAAAAAATTGAAAAATCTACTGTATTTGATGAAGCTGAAAAGACTCCTGTTAAAAAAATTGAAAAATCTACCGTAGTTAATGAAGGTGAAAAGACTCCTGTTAAAAAAATTGAAAAATCTGCCGTAGTTGATAAAGGTGAAAAGGCTCCCGTTAAAAAAATTGGAAAATCTGCCGTAGTTGATAAAGGTGAAAAGACTGCTGTTAAAAAAATTGAAAAATCATCTGTTGATGATAAAAGTAAAGAGACTGTTCCTTATAGTACACGCAGAAAATCATTTACTCCGAGAAAATATCTGCAACCAGGTTCATTTGTTTTGTATTAAAGGAGAGTTTTATGTATAAATAAATTTCTTAATAAAAATAAATATGTGAGAAAATGGTTTAGTGAATCAACCTTGTGAATGGATAGAGAAGCATAAGTCATAACCAGAGACAAGTTAAGTTGGCAGTATGTAGGAAACTTTTATTGGCTGTATAACTGATGATTGACAAAATTTGTTTCAATGTATCTCAATATACTAAAAAGAGCTCTATGAAATTAATTCATTTCCATTGTAGATATTAAGTTGTATTACACAAAATATTAATTATTAGTAATTGTTAATATCCCTGCCAAATTCTGTTACAGTCTATGAACTTCATTTAAATACATCAAGATTATATGCAGTCTAATTTAAATGGAAGTAATGATACATTGCCTAACTTTCCCTACATTGTCACCATGAATTAATTGTTTTTGATTATTGTTATTAATAAGTTAGAGAGAAACAGTTTAATACTTGATAATTTTTATGCACTGTAATTAATTTAATAATTTTAGCTTGCTTATTAAAAACTGCAACACTGGTGTGGTGCAGAAGTTTGGAGATGGTTGTCCTCGTCATCTGAACACAGTTCAAAATTAGAAGGTCCATCCCAAAATAGCTCTTGTGTTGCTTAAAAATGAGATGTCAAGTTAATATAACTGAACTAAAAACTGCAGTAGTATTTTTAATATTTTCTTTTATTTTTGGGATGTTTTAAGTATTATAGATAATAGTTTTATTTTGTTTATTATTAGTGACTTTGTGTCAGAAAGTAAAAGGCAGATTTTCTTTTAACACTTCAATGAAAATTTCGTAGTAGTAAAAGAAAAATTTCAGATTTTATTATAAACTTTAATATGTATAAGACTTCCTCAGTTTGGTAGTTGAAAAGTGCCATATTTAAGTATTTTTCGTAGTTTTTTAAAATTAATATTAGAATATAGTAAATGCAAGTAAGAAATTTTTTATCACTGTCCTGTATAATGAAAAAAAAGTAAAGAAGAAAACAGTAACAAAATTTTTTATTGCAGAAAATCATAAATTTATTATACAAAGTTATTTTGTGATATTAGAATTTATAAAAATGCAAAATATAGTCTTAATATAGGATTTTTTTTACTAGTTCATTTGTTTCTTTATTGAAAAATCTGGAAAAAAATAAAAATGCGAAGATTAAAAGAGTTTATTTCACGAAAGTTATAGCTCTGTTATTATTACAATTATTATACTGGAGCTTGAACCTTTCTCTTCAAACTGCCACACTTTATCAGTAGCACTATTTACCTGTATCAGTGCCAATAAAATATAGAGGTCTGCAATGGCCTGGTGGCAGAATATTGTCTTTGGGTCTAGAAGGTTGCAAGTTCGAAACTCAACTCTAACAGAGATCCTTCATGTATGTGGAGTTGTGCGTATTACATCCATTGTGATGAAATATCCTACTGGTATTGCGTGGAAGTTTGGAGAGGGCAGAGACGGCCTGAGGTCCGGGCAACTGCCCGTGGCGCCAAAGCTGCGGCATAAAGGGGAGAAAAAAATGGTTTGATTGACATGAGAGCGCCGGCGAAATGGTAAAAATTTCCCTTTCATTTTGGTGCCCTCTCTTCAGATTTTCGTACAGACACTCGGATCAAGCCTCTAGACCTTGGAGATGTCTCAAAATCTGTTCCACGAACATCAGACCATAAAATTTGGTGGGTCATTCACAGGTCCGACTGTAGGATCAGGTTGACCATAGGTGTGGTCCGGTCTACTGTGCCCCCCTCCTCATCCCGCTTTCGAAACGGGCCCTCTCTGCCCTCATTTCCCTAGAATCATTTCCTCCCACACTCTCCTTCCTTCATTTCGTGGTTTTTCCTTTGGTATTGTTCTCCCTAACCTACTATTGTATTTCAATTTTATGGCCGAAAAAATATTAAACCAGATGAAAATATAACTTTTCCCCTGATGTACACCATTTCTCATCGGATTCTTAGTTTGACGAAAAGTTTTGGCACACTGTGTTGAAAGAAAAACTGGTGAATGTCACGCTTTAGTTTTATTCTGAACAGCAAATTTAAATTGTGATAACGTTATACCTATAAGTGTTGTGTATTTCACTAAAATGTCTGAGAAAAAGAAACAATCAGGCACGTTTTATAGGGAAAGAAAGGCACAGATAGCAGCAGAAAACGAAAAGCAGGGGTCTGTTTTGAAAAATTTCATCAAAATAGAAAATATTGAATCCAGGGAAGGTCTGTCAACCACACTTGAAGGCAGATCTTTAACTTCAGAAAACTTTAAGAACGACAATATTGTTCGAACCACGAACAAAAGTTCCTGTGAATTCAACACCACGGGTAATTTTTTTATTATCATTCTGGTATGCTATTTTAAAATTTTCAGAATTAAATATCTATTTGAAATATATAAAGTTTCGATATTGACAATACTAACTTTGTCAATTGTACAAAAATTCTAAATTAAAGTCTCATATATAAAATTTTAGTTATTTTTTAAAAGCTATATTTATGTATTATTGAGCGTAAAGCTTAAAGTAGCGCAAGTGGTTAAGTTATGTCAAAAGTTGTGTTGTTTTTGTTGGATAATTTTTGTGCACCTTCTGTATGATTATTCAAAAGAACTTAACTCTTATGATTTTGGTAGGCTAGGTAAGCACTATTTAAAAAGTTAACTCGTTTACCAGGACCAAGTGTAAGAGCATGCAAAGTTACAATTACTTGAACCAGAAGCAGTAGAACATTTGAACGTCTTAAGTGACTATGAAGAATCTAACAATAAACACAACGCCAAAACTAGTTTGCAAACCGAAAATATGGACAACAATACTGAGAGTGATAAGGTTTGTGGAATTCTAACATAAGCATTACTCTTGAAATATAATATTCAAACTTTTTTGAAAAATCAAATTTGCACATATAAAGTTCCCATTACATTTCTTCCAATCATCAGAAAATGCCAAACATTAGAAGAAAACTTGTAAAATTACAAATTATTTCACAGAATTTTTTTGTTTCTTGATAAGTTTGCGATTTTAAAAAAATGTAACCCGTCTAAAAAAAGTAATAAATTAAAGTTTCAGATCGATAAACTAGGTATATGGTCAGGGCTGGATTACCAATTAGGCATGTAGGCAACTTCCTATGGGCCCTGCAACTTTGGGGAGCACCCCGATATTATTATTTTTTTAAAAATTATTTTCTGGGCTTCCATTTGATTTACAAGAAGTGTGTTCTAGAACTTACTGAACTTAAAATCCAGTGTCGTTTCAATTCAGAACATTATTCTTGGAATATTTTTAATATTTTCGAATTTATGAGCATATCAATGGGTCACATGTCAACAGTCCTGGGATACTTTGTATTAGAATATTCAAATTGTATTTAAAAGTTTTGTAATTTTTAACCATTTTATTTAAAATTGCTATTAAATTTCAATTTTTTTATACATGAGATTTAAAATTTTTTTATGAAGATTACCCACAAAGAAATGTTTTATTTGAGTTTGTCATATTGTTTGTTGCTCAAAAACTGTTTATTTAGATATTAAATTTAAATCAATGAAGTTATCTGGTTTTGGAAGTTGGGCTGGGTGGGCCCAAAAACTTACATTGCCTATACTTCTCTCCTAAGCGTAAAAGGTCTAAATTTTTTCTACTTAGTAATGTTTGTGAACTGCCCGACATTATTCCTAATCAAAAAGGCCGTATCTCATTAAAAAATAGTAGAAAACCATAAAAGAATTATACGTATCTTATAAAACTAACACAGTGGATTTTTCTCACTCTACCAGTAACTGGTGAGAGAAGTTTTTAGAAACTGATTAAAACATATCTGCGATATCTAGCATGTCGAAGCAGAGACTAGTTGATTTGGCAACCATATCAATTGAATGGAACCTTCTGCAGTACATTGATATTGAGAAGATTATGAAAGATTTTGCAGATTAAAAGGCAAAAACAGTGATCATGTGAAGAGACTTTATAATAGTGTGTAAAAAATCATATATTTTTTAAATAAATTTGTTCAATACATTATTATTTTAGTTTCTGTAAGACTTCCTTATATTCTTAAATATTTCTGAAATTAAAAAAATTCAGGCCATAACATTGTTAAATCATATTTGCAGGACAAACATACATATTTCTAAGTAAAATTTTGTTAGACATTTAATATATACAATATAGAATTTAAAAATTATGTTGGTTGGGGGGGGGGGCGCCAAATTGTTGTCTTGCCCGGTTGGTAAAATTACCTCGGGCTGCCTCTGGGAGAGGGGTTGTCAGTTCAAGCTCATCCTTGTTATTTGACCCTAGCTGAAAATGTACAGGATTCATTCCTAAAATAGTGCTTGTATAGCTTCAAAATAAGATGTAAATCCAACCAAAGTAAACCAGTAAATTAGACAATTAATAAAATTCATAGTCCAGTAAAACTTTTAAACTGAAACTGGGATGAGACCACTGTAATACCAATATAATTTTCTTTTTAAGTAGTGAAAATTATTTTCCATTGATAAATAAATGCTAATTGTGTGTGTGTGCATTAACATCATTGCAACTGAATTCAAAACTATCTTAAACTTATGTATGATTGATCAGTCTTCATGTTTTGATCTCCAAGAGAAACAGTCCATTTTAAAATTAATTGTACTTTTGAGTCAAGATTTTTTTACCATCCTCAGCGTGACTATTTATAACATTTCTGGCAGCATTCCTTTCTGTTAGTTTCTTTGAACTATTCAAGGGTTGAATTATCTGTCAATAGTGCTAAATATTTCATTCAAAACTTATTGTGGTTGAAATTCATACATTGATGTCAGATTAGCATTCTTAATTCCTGTGTAAAAAAAACAGGTCAATAAATATGCTATTCCTCAAAATATGAATTTAAAAAATCCATATTTTTATTTTAACTTTAGAGACTCGGTAATTTATTTACTCACCTTCTACAAATGAATAGAGAACAAAAAATAGACCTTTAGTGGTGAAATTTGATATTTGATCTTGAATTTTGATGCAGTTTTGAAATTTGGTTACAAAGATTGGTGATACCTTTAGAAATTTTGAACTTCGTGCATATTTCATTGTATAGATTAAAAAACTAAATTCTTAGAAAACTTCATATGCTTTTAAATGGTATATTTTTATGATTATACAGTGAAAGGTGCCAAAATACTTAGTGGTTAAAGGTGATTTGTTTGTTTTTTCCTTACAACCACATTCTACATATATAAAAAAATTATCTAACAAATAATATCTAAATTAGAAACTTCTGAAAAATCTTATATATTTGCAGAGAGAGAAATTTCGCATAAATATTTCATGAACATAATTAATTTTTATTAGTTTTTTTTTTAATTCCTGTAGATTTAGTGGGGTTTTTTTAAGAACTTTATCCCATACCGCAAAAGTTCAAAGAAGATGCATCAATTTGACACTAAAAAGCTACTAAATATCATATGCATTTTTTTTTTTTTATCAGAATTAAATTTGAATTTCGGATCGGGATCAGTGAACAGGATTGGGAAACGACAACCGAATGAGTGGATCCGGATCCATAAAGTGAATCGATTTGTTCTGTCATTAGAGCCAAAGCTCAACATTTGGTTACTGTTGCCAGATTTATTGATCTTTCGTTGGAAATGCGTCCAAAAATCCAATTCAATAAAAATTGGAGACAAACTCACAAACATCATTGACATTCATTTATGAGGGACAGACCCACCAAGAGGTAAGGGGAAAGGAACCGACCAGGCCTACTCGAAAGGGTGTAATGGGGG
>BGPR01039746.1:0-14196 GCA_013235015.1 Araneus ventricosus
TCACTATTCTGCAGACTATTTTTAAGAGACTCAACCTCCGTTGCAGACTGTTGAAAAGTATTCTGCCACTGGGATTAAACGTAAAATATAGAAATATGACTGCTAAAATTGAAGGTTTTACATGATAAAAAAATTTTTCACAAAAAATTTTTATTTTTCATATAAATATTTTAATATAATTTTTTTTTCACTCAAATATTTTTTTCCCACAAAAATGGGCCCCTAAAAAAAAAAACACAACACCTGGATCGATCCCTACTTGCAGTTTTACAGTATGAAAGTAAACTGTCTGCTGGATACGTAACATTATTATGTATCTAACAAATTACGTAGATGAATGTAAAAAGGTTAATTTTTAAACAGAAAATGGAGTTTATTCATTAAAACTCCATTTTCATCACACTATTCATCATAACATCAAAGTGTATAGTAATAAACCTTTTAATATATTGAAGCTAAGAGAAAGGCAATTTGAAGGACTACAAATATAATAGAAGTTGGGACATTTTTATTTGTATTCAATGTATATACATGAACACGGAAGCAATGTTGAAAGGCATTAAATAATTATTAAAATGCATAAAGCTTATAAAATATTATTTTGAAGAGATACAAGTGAAATTAAGCCTTTGTAACGGAGTTTACTTAACTTCTATAATTATACATATTAAGTGTTAATCATGATACTATTTTAGTTATGTTCTTATGAATAATGATTGAAAGATGGATCTTCAGTATCCTGAATATTTTTCATGTTTATGCCATAATAGTCATATTCTTTATTAGGATGGAGTTGTCTTGGGTTCTGATACCAGAGCTACTGTGGGATCGCTTGTTGCTGTCAAGAATAATAAAAAAATCGGTTATCTAGTCCCAAATATGTAGTAAGTAACTAAGAATTTTAACTAATTGGATGGTCATTGTCTTTTTTTACTTGAATTTAATTTTTATATCTTTTTCATATACAGTGGTCCTAGGCTCCTCAGAAACTGTTAATCTAGAAAAAATGTACTTAAGGGGGAGGAAATTAATAATTTTTTGCCTTAATGGTGATGG
Organism: Araneus ventricosus; assembly: GCA_013235015.1. Classification (NCBI taxonomy): domain Eukaryota; kingdom Metazoa; phylum Arthropoda; class Arachnida; order Araneae; family Araneidae; genus Araneus; species Araneus ventricosus. Next base: position 1,057 of record BGPR01039746.1, read on the forward strand.
TTTATAATTTTTTTTTAAAAAGGCAAAATTTTTTCAGACTACAAGTATCACTTTAAAGTTATGCTAATGTTTTTTCATTTTGTAATTTTGATGTCTTCTGGCAATAGCTTCAGAAATTAATATCTAAATGATTTTTAATCATATCCATAATCTTATACACATGATTAAATGTATTTAATAATTTCACTGAGTAGGTGGCTTACCAATATGTATCCAAATAAACTCAACAAAACTTTGAAATTCCAACGCATTCATAATAGATAATTTCTACAAAGAATGATACCAAACCCTCTTGTAAAGAGTTAACCCCTTTTTAGTCAGATTTTTTTTCGAATCTCTGACAAAATGATTGTTTTCCACTCAAGGTGGGAAATCTCACTGCAAAAACATGAAGAAAGTAGGACTATTTGCACCATTTCCTATCAATATTCAGAAATACAAAAAAATAATTGCCAAGACTAATTACTTTCAATGATTCAACTTTTCTTTGTGATGCTGACCAAGAAGGGGTTAAAAATAAGCCAGCTAAAAAGTAGATGTAAAATACAAAATTGTAACAAATGGGGGTAAAATCAAGGAGGTGTTAGAAAACTATAAATCAGATGTTATTAGTTCAATCAAAAAAGTTAAAATTCAGAAGGTGAGATAATAATTATAGATTTCAAATCTCTAGTCTGAAACATATTATTTTTAAAAATTTACTCTTTATTTTAGCAAAAATAACATGCAAACAAAAGATGTATTTAATACCACAATGCGAGTGTATAAATTCAGTAACTAAAACAATGAAATGTATTGTTGTAAAATGCACTTAAAAATATTTTAAGAAATGTTTTAAATTGGGCGAAAAATTATGGTATTAAAATTTGCATCACTGAAATGCTACTTTTTTTTTCATGTTAAAACAGTGTAAAAATGGTTTTAGTGCTATATTCTCTGAAGTTTTTGAATTCAAAATTTGAAAACCCTTTCTTGGTCAGCATTACCCAAGAATGTTATTTGTTTATATATAGTAACCCATGCATTTTCCTGCAAGCTCATGCTGGCTTTCCCATTCCAAAATAAAATTAATTTGCTTTCATAAATGTTAAAAAAAATTGCAAGATTAAAGCTTTGTGTTGTGTTTCAGATCATGGTCCACATTATTAAACTTATTCCTTTAAACAACAATATCTAAATAATAAAAGCAGTGTGAAGTGGGTGACAATCACATGGTTTGGTTTGGCTATATCCCACAGAGGCATTCTGTGATGATTTAATATCAAATAGGAGTTATGACAGGTTTTCTTTAGCCAAGTTCAACAGTTTAATTTCTTTTTTAAATTTTATTTTGATTCGTTGAGATGGAATGGATGGAGTTAATATCAAATCGGAGTCATACCAGAATTAATTTATTTTCCTAATATAATTTTTCAGCTTTTTTTTTTTGTTGTTGTTGTGTATTTTTTCTCTGAGTTTTGTGAAACTGAATCTTTTTGCTAAATTATAGAATCTTCTTGGTATCCAACTGAACTTATTGCTATTTGATATATATTTTTTTTTAGCCGAGTTTAGCAGTTTGCTTTCATTTTTATTTTAACATATTCGATTCTGTTACGGTTGATCAGTTGGAGAATTCCTGGAGTCAAGGATAAGTATTGTTTATAATCCAGTTTTCGTAATTAGTTCTTTTTTTTGGAGTTTAATTTTGATTTGAAGTGTTGGTAAGCAACTTTTAAGGTTTTTTACTAATTGATTTTAATCCAGTTTTCGGAACTCCATAAGAAGAATTCTGTTATCAGTTGGAAGTTAGTATCAATTGTTTCATCAGTTCTGTTTTTCATGCCTTTTTTTTTTATTTTTTAAGCACTCTGCCAAATTTGCATGAGAAGTCTTTTTACTATAACTTTCGTTAATAAATCTGTGACAATCAGATCCGAGATATTGTTGGCAAGCTGAAAGCCCGTTTTCTTATAAATTGTCTCGGTTTATGTCTTAATTGGAGAATTTGTTTGTATGAGATCTGAATATATGCCCAGTGGCAGAATCACCGCGACGCTGCGTCGTACGTCGCAGATTTTAGACAGTGTCTGCAGACTATTTTGTAATAAAGTTTGTCATGTGCTCATAAAATAAATCCCATCATGAAAAATATCAAATTCATTAAACACACTTTCAAAAGAACTTAACTATTATTATATAACGCACATTGCTAAAATATGCAATCCTCTCGCCCCCCCCCCTCTTTTCTTCCCTAAGCTGAATGGGCTCCCCTAGTGACTGCAATTTGACCTTGAATTACGCTAAGTGCCTCATATCGGTATTGGTCACGGCCGATGTTTTCTACGCGTTTTATTCCGATACGTTTCTGGCTCTAAGCTTTTGGTTTCTGGAATTAACACGTGATTTTTATTTTGAGATGGCTGCGTATATAGATAAAATTCGTTGTTTTGATTGCGATGCTACATTATTACGATTCGCATTATTTACGCCAGCTGAAAATAAACCTCCGAAGTTTCGATCGATCTCTACGGCTGCAATTCAATCATTTTTTAAAAACGGGAGCGAAAAAAAAGAACAAATTCTGAAATTGATCAAGATGAGGAACAGAGTTCAAACCAAAATTGCCCCAATTTTAAACGTTCTTAGTATTAGTTAAGAAATATGGAATTCATTATTATACAGACTTTCAAAATGTATCTACATATGTGCAAATGCAAAATTCCATAAAATCAAAAGTTGAATCAAGAATTTTAGAGGATGACAGCTCTGTTCTTCCTTGTTTTAAATAATAAACAATGATACTATGAAATTTTATATATGCATAGTTGCAGAACAATTTATCAGTTTGCATACAAACCATTAAAATGCAAATCAGGATAAATGTGCGAATAAGTTTCAAAGTTTTTGTTTCGTAAAAAAAGCAATTATTTAATGCATTTTAAATTAAAAACATGCAAGAAAGACATTTTTTGACGTACTTAATTTTTTTTTTTTACAATAAACAGTAGGCATAAATTTTCAAATAACATCTAACATATTGAAGAATATTCCATTTATATGAGCTAGTGATGTATTGTTTTGAAAAAATCACCAAAACAGAAAGACACCAAGTGCTGTGTTTAAAACAGAAAAGTACCCAAATATAATTTTCTGCATAGGTATTTGTATAGTATGCTTAATATTACTTCTGAAACAACTTGATACTTCATTATTGTTAATTATCTTCCCAAAGAAAAGATTAATCTTCATATGCTTTTGTTTATTAATTTATACAATTATATTATACAAATAATATAGATGTTATATGGTTTTTAATTTACATTTATCGTATTTTAATAGTTGCAAGTTGATATAAATAACTGAAAAAAGAAAGCAAAATATTTATAGTCCTACACTATTCTGCAGACTATTTTTAAGAGATTCAACCTCCGTTGCAGACTATTGAAAAGTATTCTGCCACTGGGAATATATGTCATTCAAATTCAAACAAGAATAAAGGTGTTACAGTTTTATTCTTTCAATTTGAATGTTTTTTAGAAAATCCTAAAAAAATTCATTAGATTCAAAATCTTCTCTAAAGATTTGTTTCTGTTTTACAATTGCTGTGGGGCTGGTACAGCTGCCAACACTGAACAAGTGTGTAGGATAGTTGCCTTGCAATTGAAATTTCATAGATTAAGCAACTGACCAAGTTGTACCTGTGGTTGCTGCAGAACATTTAATTACACAACATCTAATTAGGTGAGTTTCAATCATGAAATTTTTTAATGAAGTGCAAATGATAGTTTAAAATTGTATAGGTTTTAAAAATAAAGTTATTGCTGAGGATACTAACCAAAAAGTTGTCTTACCAAAAAGTTAAACTTTCTTAAAAATTGCTTTCAAATTCTTGGAAGAAAAGCAGACATTTCCTCCTGAATGATAACATTATTTAGATGAAATATTAAGTGGATGTATTTTTGAATTTTCATGGTAGCATGAATTTTTTGACATTTTTGGTTAGACTGCAATTACCTGGTTTTAGAATCTCGGCTTTGAGGGTTGGAAAATATTGGGTTCATTATTAGTTTCCACCAAAGGTCTACTATGTATCAAAACTTGATGCATAAACATCTCAAGAATCAAATACCCTCATGTTGGTGGGGTTTAACTGTTTGAAAAGTATAGCACCAGTTTTTAGTGTTGTCTTGTCCTTGTCATCTTTTGACTTTGATTCAAAGTTACATGGTTGGTTCTAAATAACAGAACTTGTGGCCCTTGCGTTGTTTTAAAATGAGACGTAAATCTGATCAGTTATTTTTGGTTAATGATAAAATTGTCTGTACCTTTTTTTTTATGCAAGAGACTATGATTGCTAAAATTTATTCATTGATTTTTAAATATCAATTATTAGATGGCTGAAAACTTATAATATTGTGGAAGTTATGTTTTTGTGTGTTTGATTTATTGTTAACCTCCAACCCATGGTAGCTTCTTATACATATCCATATTTATTACCACATACTGTCTTATAACTGTTGTTTGAGAGATTTTAGGTTAAGTGTTTGCATATATATATAGTGTTGATGAAATAATGTTCATGTAAAAAATGTTGAGATAATGTTCAGGCAATTGCAGTATTATTTAAACAGAGCTGTATTGAAATATTATACTTTGTATAGGAATTTCTCTGAAATTATTTAAGAAATAATAGCAAATTTTATTTAAAAGTTTTTGTTTGATATGATTATATTACTATTATTGTGTATTTTTTAAAATATAATTTTTTTAGGCTTTTACCACTTTGTATTTATATATTTTTTTTCTAAAGTTTGTATTCAGAAGCATAGTAGAAAAAAAAATTTACTTGTAAATAACAAAATCTATTGGTTAACATGTCTTTATTTATCGGAAATTTTGGACATCTGCTATTTAGAAAATGTCCATTCTAAAAGGGATATCCATTGTTACTCTTGTTATTTATATATTTTTTTACATTGATTTTCTACTACTTCTATGTATTTTATAGTTTGTAGTCTGTTGCCTTTTTAGAAAAATTTATATTTTTATTTAGAAATTTTTTTTGTTTAATTTTAAATGCCTCTCCTTTTCCATTAGTCTCAAGGCAGAAAATGGTGGCTATTCTAAGTCTGTTTAAAGATGTATTTTAATCTAGGAACAAATCTGTTTCTTTTGAAAAAGTTTTTATTGAGTTGTACGCACAGAAGATTATATTATTGTCTCTTAGGTTGTTAAACTAGATTTTTAGAAACAGAATTTATAAATAATAAATATTTCTAAGACTTTCAAATCATGTACCTGATTTGTGCATTGCATAAGGAAAAGCAAACATGATAATGCAGTATTTTGTTTCATGTGAACTGTGCTTTTTACTACTAATTGAAGTAAATAAAGTAAAGCAATTTTTGATGACATAAACCAAGATTATTTGCTTTCAATATTTAAGAAGTTTCATTATTTTTATGCCAGTGCAAATCAAATATTAGTTTTTCATGTTGAAATGCAATCACCAGCAGTGTTACTTGAACTAATTAATACTGTATCCAAATGTAACTTTCATTATTAGGTTTTACATTCACTTGAAATCCTTAAATTGCATTTTTCAAAGAAAGTTTTTTTTTTTTTTTTAGATTTCACATATATCTAAATGGAATTTCTTTAATTTAAGGAAAATTCATTTTATAAGCTTTGTGATCATTCCAATAGAAATTAAAATATTGTCATATCTTCTATTTATAGAACGATCATTAATCTAAATTTTAATAACCTTCATACTCCATTTTTTGTCTGTTATTGTGTTGTTTGTTCCTGATTTTTTCATATGTTTATATAAAATGTGTTATTTAGATAGAATTTATTTAATTAATTAGATATCAAGGACATGTGTGTGCTGCCTTGATTATTGGAGGAGTGGACTTGTGTGGCCCCAGTATATATACAATTGATCCACATGGCTCATCAAAAAACATATATGATACAATGGACTCTGGTTCTTTAGCAGCAATGTCCGTTTTGGAAATGGGGTGGAAACCTTACTTGAAGGCAAGTTAATGCTCTTGTTGACGCCTTGCTGTCTAGGTGTTTTTTTGTAGAAATTTATACATATGGTTGGCAATTTTTCCTAAAAGTGAATAAGAAAGATTCTGCATATATTGGAATATAAACAACTTTTTATCATATGATGTATTTATTAGAAACTTTGTACATGTGTTATTAAAGCTGGTGAACTGAAATATTGAGTGCTATTAAAAGTTCTGCGATTGATTTTTATTAGAGATCTGCTGCCTGCTTCAGTTATTAGTTTATGAAAGTGCTGCTTAATTTTGTTATCTGTACTATGTTAGTGTTCTTTTTGCTGAAATCTTCGTGGAATGAAGAGCTTTTTATTATTATTATTATTATTCTGCTTGTTGGACTGCATTCCTATTAACCCACCAGATGATTTTTGTAACAATATAATTACCGTTGAAATTGTAAAGTGCATGAATGAACCATTTCTTAAACTGTTGAAAATATAACTAAACAAATGATATATGAATGATAACCACAATTAAAATGTATAATACTTCAGTCAATTAGGTTTGGTTATCAAAAGACGTCATATGATGCTCCCGGTCAACAATGTATGGTTATCAAAAGTTTTCTTCGATCAATAATGTGTTAAACTCGTAGAATGTTTAGATTGCTATTGATATCTTTCCATCGGATGGCCTATACAATGTAAGCATGTGTACTTCAATTAAATAAACAAAATTTAATACACAGCATAAGTAATAATGACTAAATGTGTTTTATTTAAGTAAGTTGTTACATACTTGACCATTTAACAATGAAACAGATTTTCTCGCCTTTAAATTATAAGTATTTGATCCCTGATCCATCATTATAGAGTTAAAGAATAGCAACTAAATTGTTAAATTTATGACAACATTCATTATATAATATATTGCTTTTAAATTATAGTTTATTTTTCTTTCTGAATTATCATATAAAATATCCCTAAGTGTTAATTTAGTTTTATTAGCTGAATGGTTTAAGTTGTAGGATTATTCTATCTAACATTTTTATAATTTCAACCTTAGAAACCACTGTCAGTTATCATATTTAGTCAAGATAGTAATTTGCCTGGTAGCAGAAAATGCGAGACGTGCATTGCAGATTTTTTTTGCACCTTGTTGATTATCTTCTTTGGTTCATCTGCAAAGAGTGAGATGTTTATGATAGAATAAAACTAAATAATAATTTATTATAAATAAAAATTTATATTTTAAAATATGATAATTAAGAACCCTATTTTAATGCTAATATTATTGTATAAGAAGACGATCCAAACTTTTTACGATATGATTTTCATCCCACTAGATTGCTGTCACAGACACAACCAACATTTTCTGTTGCTACGGTAATTAGCTTAGATTAGCACACAGAATGTATCATTATAGTGATGTCACTGTTAAAAAAAGATAATTAAGTACCTTAATGCAGCAAATAGTTAGCTCAACATGGACATTCTCTTGGCGGCAGAATAGACCACACATACAACACCTTTAGACGGCATGTATTTCATTTTGTATTTGGAGAGATAATGCTTTGAGATCAGAACACAAGTTGCAGATACATTGCATTGCTGAAAAATAATTTTATATTCGTTTCAGAGATGTTTATTCTATTCATCATTCATGAACAGTGATTTTATTTTCTGTATCTCATAGTGTCTACTTAATTTATCACTGACTTTTTACTTTCTCGTATGCAAAGAGAAAGTGTTGTAATCATCCAAAAAATACAATTTTGGAATTATGTCTGTCTGTCTGTGAACATAACTCAAACTATTAGATCTACGGGATTAAATTTTGTATGTGATTGTTGCACATAATTTGTAGGTTTCTATCAAATTTTGGACAAAATCCATCCACGGGAAGTCTGTCCATGTTAATATGAACGAGATAACTCGCAAACGTGAATAGCTAGGTAGATAAAATTTAATTTGGTACATACTTTTATCATCAGGAATGTAGGTTTGTATCAAATTTTGGACCAAACCCGTCAAAGGGTTGACTGCCTGTTGGTCTGTATAATTGCATACTTTTGAATGAAGTAACTTCTTAACAAAATTACTTAGATAAATGAAATTTTGTATGTGGCCGTCAAACCTTAATTGTAGATTTGTGTTAAATTTTTGTGTCAATCAGTTAAAAAAAGGCGTTGAAATTGCATATTCAGTTGAAATTGCTATTGTGTATTTGCGGTAGTTTACTACAAGTTGTTGTTTACAGTATGATTTCCTTTCGCCTTGGAACGGTCTGCGAAGGAAATAGTAGCAAGCGGCAAACTCTATTTTCGGAAGTTATGGCAACCTCCCTAAATTGAAACTTCGTTTTGACATTCTCCAAATGATGACTTTGATTAACCAGAGGTATGGTGAGATATCTATAATAAAATTTCTTACTCAAAAACATTAACTAAAATCTTATTAGTTGTGGTACCCTCGGCTCGAAGTGCGGGCCAAAGACACTTTCTTTTGCAAAATATAGAAATTGGGAATATAGAAATTTTATATGTTTCATTGTAAATTACCATTCATAATTTTTTTCTCAAAATACCCAGGCCTTGGATAAATACCCGGGTTATATACCCCCAAAATATTTATCTACCCCACATCACTGGTCATATCACACACAAGAAAGTTTCGGAGAGGCCAGTCCCTCTGGTTTTTAATACAAACATTACTTATAAATTACATATTTTTAATTTGTTTCGAAAGTGTTTACTAAGTTAATTTGATTAATTCAATTTTGATATTCTGGTCTTTTTTTTCAGTGGGATGAGGCTAAGCAGCATGCATGCGATGCTATTGCTGCTGCTATTCTCAACGATTTGGGTTCTGGTGCAATGTAGATCTCTGTGTTCTCACAAGAACAGGAGCTGAAATGATCAGACCATATGAAGTAGCCAATGTGAAAGGACCATTGTAAGTACATCCATGTTATTGTCAGAAAACTTATGTAGCCTTCCATGCTTTAGAACTTAAGGGATATCAATATTGTATGTTTTGTGACATTCTGTTCTTCGTTGTGGAATATAGTATTTTCTGTCCTCTTATCATTCTTCATTTAGATCAACTTTGCTTTCAGTAGAGTCAGTAGAAAAAAACATGAAATTTTTTCTGGAACTTAAAAATACTTGATAGCTTATTAACTGTTACCTGCTTAGGTGAACTAAGGCCCATATTGACAACACAGGAAATGAGAGAGGGATTACTTTGCTAAGAAAAACATTGAAAAGGGAGAAAATTTTTATTTTTGGAAAACAAAAATGCAGAGGAAATGAGAAAAAATGTTATATATAATTGGCAAACATTATGGGATTATTCATAATGTATTTGTAGTAAATAATTTCTCATTGTGCTTATTTTATAAAGTAAATGAGGAAAAAGTTTAAAGCACAATTTTTATTTAAATAAAATCATTGCAGGCTAAGTAGTATTTGACCTGTTTCTTATGGGTAGTACAACTGTTGTACCAGAAATTTTTTTACCTTCGATTGCGAGTGTACAACTGCTGTACCAGACACCATTGAGAATTTCACTCTCTGCATGCAACAGAATTATTCTGGTTTAAGTTCCTGTAGCCTAAAGATTAATGTTACCAAAATAAATGTCCTGGCAAGTGTCCTTTGTCTTTCTGTGGGAAAGATGAAGGAACTGTGGAGCACACTGTCCCTCAATGTGAAAAATGGCAAGACATCAGAGCAATGGCGGACTGAATCTGAAAATAGTGATTACCAGGTGTCAAGGGGGACCCACTCACATCAAAAATGTTTTCGCATACACACACACACACACACATATGAAAGATCAAGCTTTAAAAAAGTGAAAGGCAGTCCATTTTCATCATGGAAGAGACGATATTTGTTTAAATCTTCTTTTATTTAGGCATCGGGCATTATTTCTTCATAATTAAAGTATTTAATTTGTTTGCAGCTCCATGACCAGAATTCAGAAATTTACGCCGAGCGGCGCGTTGTTGTTGAAAGCTTACATGCCGGCGTGAAAAAGGGCAGAAAAGAATGCGCAGAACGCTTAAGTACCCAGAAGAGGGATTTTCCCCTTTAGAACCCGTGATTAGAAAAGAAAGTTGTAGTGTGTTAATTATGTTGAAAGTAGAAGTATTTAAAATGAGGTATCGTTAAGATTATTTAGGAAAGTTAAAAAATTAAAATATCACAATTTCCCCCCTCCGCAAGAGTCGTACGACAGCAGGGCCCTTGCTATCGCAAAACCTGCGAAGTTGGACAATTTACTTTTAGAGTACTTTTAAAATTTTGATAAATTGCTTTAATTGCTGGTCATGGGCTTGAAATTAAGAATATCAACAATAAATGTACAATAAGATACACATTTTTCAAAGGTACTTCAGTGAGTACAAGTAAAAATATAAATGCAAGGATATTTACAAAAACATAAAAAATATTCATTTAAATATAAAAATTATTTCAATATGTACACAAAAATTTTAAATTAAATATGTTCCCTGGAGTACTCCAATAAACACTAGCTAGTTGATTGTAGAAAAAAGTTCCATTCACGTGATGAAAAGTTCTTCAAATAAAAGTTCTTTCAATAGTAATTTAACTACTGATTTGTTTATATGAAAAATAATTTAATGTAAATATTCAATTGTATATGAATCTAAAATTGTATGAAAAAAACATTGATAAATAAAAATATGTTTCAAATAGAAAAATAAGAATATACTAATGTTTGATGTCAGTGACATTTCATTGAGTTTAACATCAGTGACAAAAGTATTTTTTTGTTAATCTTGATGATGTTGCCTAAGCAACTGGGAGTATCACCAAGTCTGGGCAAAAAAGGGACAAGGTCTTTGTGATCTGTTTCATGCACTCTCCCAGAGAGAGAGACAATGCACAAAACAAAACACAATATTGTTAAACACTGTTTTTAAAACAGTAAGTCTCATTTCATTTATCATCGTTTTGTTCTTTGGGAAACACCAAAGAAGAAAAATATGTAAGACTCAGCCCTCCATGGGGAAATGATTTTAGAACGGACTGACTCTTACCGAAAGGGACAGAATTATAAAGGCAAGACAATGTTTTTTTTTTCCATGTAGTTAATGTATTATTCATGACTTAATTTAAGTTTATCTGGTGAATGAAAACACCTTAATTTAGAAATATGCACAATTTGTGTGGCTTGTTTTGTTAAAGGATTTGGTTTATTAATTTCATAAGTTACTTCAGAACATTGTTTAATAACTTCATATGGGCCAGAAAAAGGAGAGTTAATTTTCTAGTATTGGGATAATGGAATTCTTCATAAACAACAAGATCACCTGGGTTAAATTTCTTATCAACAAAACGTGCATCATATCTTATTTTGTTTGTGTTATGATAGTCTATTGTTCTTTGAAAAGCCAAATTACGAGCTTCGTTAACAGGTTCATAATAACTATTTTGACCAATAGGGGAATCATAAGGTAATGTACCAAGCAACAAGTAGGCAGGTGGATATTTGGTTATTGAATGGGAAGTTAAGTTATACTCATTAGTAACACTTTCTAATAATTTAGTCCAAGGAACTTTAGTGGAAGTGGAATTAACTTTACATTTAAGCCTAGTTACTAATGATTGATTAGCACGTTCAACTTTGCCATTCATTTGTGGGTGATGGGCTGTGGTTAAAAGATGTTTAACATTATAATTTCTTAGGAATTTTTTAAATCGATAGGAAGTAAACGCAGCATTTCTATCAGTTAATAATTTTACAGGGACTTGAATTTGGAAAATTTGTTTTAGAATATTAATGTAAGTTTCAGAGTTTTCATTTTTTGAAGGAAAAGCCCAAACATGTCTTGTCGCATGGTCAATCACAATATGAAGAAATTTTTTTGTTGAGTTGTAATAATTGAAACCTCCAACAGTATCTACAGAAATACATTCGAAAGGTGTACTAGTAGGAGGTACTTGTTGGAGCAGGCCAAATCTTTTTTGTTTTCGCTTTTTGTTAAGTTGACAAACAGAGCAATGTTTAACAAATTCAGTTTTATCAGAGGTAATATTAGGCCAATAATACTGAGGAGTAATTAAATTTAACATTTTTTGGACACCAGGATGACCAAATTGTTCATGAGCTTGATTTAACAATTTAAGTCTTAATGAAAATGGCACAACTATTTTGTACAAATTTCTCTTTTTTATTACTATTACATCTTTAACTTCATGATACTTAGGTCCACAGAGATTATCATTTTTTTGTTGAGTTTTTGTTTCATTTATGTCTAACAAATGTACTGCATGTTGAAGATGGTGAGAAACTGGATGCCTAGATAACATATCTGCTTCAATGTTAGTGCAACCTTTTTGATATTTAATTTCATAGTCAAACATACTTAACTTTAATGACCAGCGGAATAACCTACCTCTTAAGTTTTTAACATTTTTGAGCCAAACAAGAGTCGCATGATCAGTATGAATGACAAATTTTTGACCGTGGAGGTAATAGTAAAATGTATCCAAAGCATCAACTATTGCAAGACATTCTAACTCAGTTATAGCATAATTTTTTTCATAGTCTCTTAAAGTTCTAGAATGATAAGCTATTGGATGTAAAATATCAGAGGCATCAGGTTGTTTCAAAACAGCTCCAACACTTTTTTGTGATGCATCGACAAAAACATGACAAGTTACATCAGGGTTATATAAATTTAAAACCGGTTTAGTTGTTAGGGTTTCTTTAAGCTTGTCAAATGCATCCTGACATTCATTTGTCCAGTTAAATTTTACATCTTTTTTCAAAAGTTGATTTAAAGGATATCTAAGCTTAGCATATTGAGGGATAAATTTATTGTAAACATTTACAGAACCTAAGAACCTTTGAAGTTCTTTAACATTAGTGGGTGGTTGCAATTTTTTGATAGTTTCAATATTAGCATTATTAGGGGAAACTTTACCTTGTTCAATTTCATAACCCAAAAAGCTAATTTTAGTTTGGGCAAAAACACATTTGGATAGTTTCAATTTAATGTTTTCTTTTTCACAATTTTCAAGGATTGTTTTAAGATGTTTCCAATGTTCTAGTTCAGATGAAGAGTACACAATGATATCATCAAAATAATTGCAAGCAAAATCAATTTT
>BGPR01039747.1:0-14196 GCA_013235015.1 Araneus ventricosus
ATATATATATATATATATAACGCTTTTTCCCATGTTATCTTGTGAACACGATAACTGGAGTAATTTTGATGTAAATTTAACCAGCATGGGATATGTTGTAAGTATAGTGAAAATCTCGGTCGAGTTCGTTGATGAGCTATCCAGATCAAAGGGCGTGGAAATAGTGGGGGGTGGAAATTTTCATTTTCCCATAATTCCTTTACAATTGAAAATAGAAAGAAAATTCCAATTAGGCGAAGTATTGCCTTATCATAACGAACAATTTTTGCATTTAAACGTTTTCGATAGCTACAATTGCTTAGAAGTTATGACCTGAAAATTGATTTTCCCACCCTCCCCTCCTCTACCCCTAACTTAAAGTACGTTTTAACCTATGTATGTTACCCCTTGTTGGAAAGCTCTCGTCATTTGCAGTCTCTTCCACCCGCTTTCATTCTTGTAGCTCTAAACCTTATGAGATTAGAGGGCGAAATGTTCTTTTCCTTATTATTAGTAGAGACGTATATATATAACGGTTTTGCCCATGTTATCTTGTGAACACGATAACTAGAGTAATTTTGATTATGTTTTAATCGGCGAGGGTTATGTTGTAAGTTCGGGGAAAATATCGACCGAGTTTGTAGATGGGCTAACCAGCTAAAAGGGGGTGGAAATGGTGGGGGAAAGAACATTTCATTTTCCCGTAATTCCTTTACGATTGAAGATAAAATGAAAACTCAAAGTAGGCGAATTATTGCCTCTTTATAATAAACAACTTTTGTATTGAAACTTTTTTGGTAGCAACAATTTTTTAGAAGTTATGATCTAAAATGCCACTTTCAATTCCCTTCCCCATTTTATCATTTCCCCATAGCTCTGTTATGATTAAAGATGGGAAAAAAATTCAATTAGGTGATTTATCACCTTATAAGAACGAACAACTTTTATCTTAAAAGTTTTTTTCAGCTAAAATTGATTAGAAGTTATGAGCTGAAAAACGATATTAAATTCCCCAGCCCCCTCAATTTATCATTTCCCCATTACTCTGTTACGATTGAAGATAGAAACTTTCAATTAGGGGAATTATCACATAATCATAACGAACAACTTTTATATTAAAAGTTTATTGACAGCTACAATTGCTTAGAAGTTAGGAGCTGAAAAGCGATGTTTAATTCCCCCTAATTTATCTTTTTCCCCACAGCTCTGTTACGATTGAAGATAGAAAGAAAATTTCAATTAGGGGGATTAAATTATCACCTTATCATAACAAACTACTTTTATATTGAAAGTGTTTTGACAGCAAGAATTACTTAGAAGTTATGTGCTCCCATCAGCCGCATTCACTTCCACTTTTGTACGATAAACAAGCTGATATACCTGGCTTTGTTCCGGATTAAAATGCTTTCATGTCTAATATTTTTAATGTAAAAACTACTATTGTATCAAAATTATAATACACAAAGTCCCTTTCTGATCGGAAACGTTTTTAATTAAAATGAGAATATCAATTGAAACAAACGATTTTTAAAAACAGCTGTTTTCTCCCCAAATTATTATTTGTTATATAGGTACTTTAAATTTCGTTAAGAATTACTAAAGTATAAGAAAGAAATGTTTCAATGACTATTTTATTATATTATTGATTAATTTAAAGAATGAAAATAAATCAATCATTATTAGTTCAAGATATAAATGGCTAATAGTCTACTTATGAAATTTTCTTTCAGCATTAGTCCAGAATTCTGTGAATGTATTCTGGCAACTATATATATTCGTATTATTCTTGTTCTTCAACAATAAAGAATATCGTTACGAACTCAGTATAAAATTAATTTTGAAAAAATATAAAAATGAGAGAAACAAACTGTATGGAAATTAAATTTTTGTCACTGAAATGCAAATTTTATTTAAAATATAATAATGTGTAAAAATAGTTTCGTGAGTTAATGATTTCCAAAGATATTGCGGAAAAAAGCCTTGTTTAATTTTTAATTAACAGAAATTGTAAGTAACTTTGGGGCTTTGAAAAGTTAAGGTGAACTTTCTCTTGTCTTAAATAAAAAGTGTGAAAAGTCTGGTTGAAATCAGTCCGGTGGTTTAGGAAGAGATGTGGAGCATACATACAGACACAATAACTTTTATTTAAATTACGATAATTATTAGATCATTACAAGATTAAGATTGCTGGCATATACTATGAGTCATTAAGAAGGTTAGTGAAAATGTCGTCACAATTAACTAAATATTTAATTTTATTTAAGTAAATAGCTAATTTTAGTTAATCAAATAGTTAATTTTAAGAGTTAATTTGACAAATTAATTTAATTTCATATTTAACTAAACATTGTTGCACCAAGATTTGTTTAATAAATTTAATATAAAATAGCCAAAAAAGATAGATATATAAGAGTTCCCTTTATCCTTTTTTATACTGAAAAATATCTCATTAACTTTAAAATTGTTTTGGGGTTTTCTGCCTGAGTATTTGCTTTTAACTGTCGATGGAGATTTAAATTCCCTGTTCAAAATGACTGCATTGATATCCTATGCTTTAAACACACGTGTTAAATTTGGAACTCACAATGTTTAATAATTTTTATTCTCTTATGTGTTAAGAATTTAGTGACTATTATCTCCGTCACCAGGGCGTTCTCTAAATGAGCCCATTCTAGTATTATTTAAATGTTTCATTTCATGTGATTTTACCATATGACAAAGTAATGTTCGCACAATTATATGGTAACCTAGATTAAATAAACTAATCTAGAGCCGTTCTTCATTCGTGTCAAGTGTCAATTTCTTGCTACTGTTTCAGATAGGCTGGCTTAATGATATCTAGGAGATATTTGCGCTGCTGGGATATTTAATTCGTTATGATTCCTACGTGTTGAATGATCATGTGTTGGGATATATAAAAACAAAATTTGACCAATTTACTGACCAATAAATCTAGCATAACCTTTTGGAATGAAAAATGGAATGATAAAACCTCGATGTAGTAAAAAATTAAATGTCATGAAAACAGAATCACAGCGTAAATATTGCAATGTGTAGAAACAATAAATTCATTGGCTATGTCTGTATTGATCAATATGTAATATTTCATTACTTTTGTAATGTTAGCGTAAAGGAATCTACCTTTGCCTTCAAGCTTGCCGAAAAGGGATTTTTTTCTATACTTTCCGACTATCTCATCAGATAAAATAATGTCGGAAAGATACAAGTATTGTATTGTTCCTAAATGTCGTAATACAACTGTAACGGCACCCGATAAATTATTTATCAATGTGCCAAAAAATTATGTTATTCGCAAAAAGTGGTGTAAAGCGATGAAGAGAGATCCGAAGCTAAATCCGGAATTATCAGCAAGCAGCGTTCGTCATGTCTGTGGAGATCATTTTGATGTGGGTTATTAATCTATACTATACCTATTAAAATTGTATATCATGAAGAACAGTAAATTCAGAATTCGATATCTTTTTTGTTTTCAAAAGTATAAGGTGAGGTTAGCATAAAAAAAATAAAGATATTTTAAAGCAAATAGTTAAAGTTAATTAGTTTTTTCCCATTTGATTACATGGAATTTATTTTTTTACCCTTTGAGGGGCAATGGGGTGAGTTCAAAGGGTAAAAATATAGAAGATCCCACCTTCTTTAAGAATCTTTTTTTAAAGAAAACTTGCTCATGTTATTTTATAGCATGAATTTTTTCAATGGATATTCGAATGTTTCTTATATTTTTTAAAAAATTACCAGTACTATTGAAAATTAACAAGAACATCTTAAAAATTAGTTTAAATTCACGACTTTTTTAATAATAAAATTCGTTTTCATTTATAGTTCAACAAAATAATTCGCAGAATTATCTTTTGATGCAAAATAAATTCTTTATATTCAATGAATGCATTAAAATCAAAATTAGTCTTCAAAAAGTTAGTTTGCTCATCAATTATTATAGTTGAGAAAAGGTGGGATAAATTTATCTCATCGTGCATCTCGAGTTTGTTGATGGCAGCACTTAAATTCCTAGATCAGTCGCATTTGGTCTGGTTTGAATATTATTATAAGTTTATATAGTTTTTTTTATATAATTCAAAAATTAACTAACATAATGAAAAAAACTTACTTTGCAGTAAAGAAGGCTTACTACTTACAGATACTTTGTTCGTTTCTTTTCTTTTTTTTTGCAATTTACGAAAGTGGTTACAGTTTTATCATTTTTAATTTTTTTAGTGTATTTCTTTATATAAGTTATTTTTACCAGATTTTATATTAATTAGTATAAACTAGTATTTTAAAATTAATACTTGTACAAAGGAAATAATTTATATAGTAAAATAAAGCGTAGTAAAATAAAACTATATAAAATAAAATTAATTTTTAAAAGGCACAGGTGTGTTTTTAAAAAAATGCCGTACCTGAAATTATTTTGAACGGAACTTCTGAAATAAATTCCTGTTTTTTTTCCTGTTTTCAAAGAGATCCATAAAAGTACTACAGAATAGTGTGTCACGTTTGAGTGCTAATTGTTGGAAAATCTGTTGCATTCAGAGACATACACATTCTTTCAAGGCATTTTCAAATAAAGGGCTGACGATACCATTCGCGGAAGAGTCTCGGGGAATATGGAAGACCATTGATGGGCGGTGGGACTATGTCATCCCACCCCTTGTGAAAAAAACTAAAAGCAGAAAAAATTCTTTATTTGTAAAATATTTTGTGAAATTGAACGCTGAATAGTAGAAAAGCTAAAAACTTTACTTTTAAAATGTTAGCTGTTACAAACGCCTTGATTCAAAGCAGAGTACAGAACTAGCGAAAGAGAAGTATGCGAAGGAAGGCACCCTCGACGTCACAATCTACTCGGCCAATGAGAGTGCGTTTCGGATTGCATCATGATTCCTGCTATTTCAGTGCATCTTTCGCTCTCAATATTTAAATAAATAAATTTTTCTGTAAAATTTCACTTGCATATTTGAAATTAGAATGATTTTTTCTACAAATACGGATGACTTTCACGTGTTTTTAAAAAATGCTGAAGTTCCCCATTTTAAAAGAAAAAAAAACGGATAAAAATGAATAAATATTTTTTCCCAACAAACGTAAATGTTGCGAAACACCTTACGACAAAAAAAAAAGAAAGAAAAATGCAGGAAAACGATTTTTTCCCGATGTTTATAAGTGAAAACTCCAAAACGCGGAAGCTCCCTAAAAAAGAAAAAAAATAAAACCTTTCATACAAACCAGATGCAAGAACAACCGATGTGACAGATAGTTATAGGAGCTGTCGATAGATGGCAACACGGAGGTATCAATCAATATTAAGTTTTTAATTAATATCTTATTAACTAATTACAATTTCGGAATTTAAATAGTCGAAATGGATTCCTTGGATTATTTTCCATCTTTTGGTACTTACGGCTAGTTTCAGGATTCAGTGGTTCGTGAGAAGATAGAAGGACATACATACATACATACGTCTGTTGACGTTCGAATTTTAATATATAACTAGCTAAGTAACCCGGCGTTGCACGGGCTATCTCGAATAATGCGTCATTCCTTGACGGAGAGAAAAAGTGAGGTCATGTGACACATGCCCAACATTCTCTCCTAAATAAATAAGGAGAAAAGAGCGGTTCAATCATTCCGTCCGCGTAAAGGCTTTAAAATATACTTTTAAAAAATCGCAAAAATAATCTTTATTTTGTAAAATTACGATTCCGGAATTATTTTTTTGTCTTACTTTAGTACGGAAGGAATGAGATAACCCAGCGTTGATCGGAATCCGTATTTTTTCATATTCCCGCCTCCAGTTTATATGCACATGAAGCAAGATGCACTGAGTACATGAAATCTAAAAGTGAAACCTCATAGAAAACAATAGTTTTAGTAAAAACCCTATATGAGCGATTTAATTTTCCCTGTTTCTTTATATCAATTACCAAAACCCACACAAAACTCTATCCACATTGACTTGTTGCATTGTTCAGGTTTCCATATTGCAACAATACATTTTTTTATTTCTGTCAGCGTCACTTTTTTACTGTTGTTGTAACAATGTTCTTTAAAGTAAACGACTTCAACAATAAAATAAATTTTGAGTTGCGCTGTAACAATGAAAAGTATTGTTATAAAGTATCCGGAACAATGAAAAGTATTGTTGTAAATTAGTTTTTAATTAATATCTTTTTCACTAATTAAAATTTCGATATTTAAATGGCCGAAATGGGTTCCTTGAATTATTCCCCATCTTTTGGTACTTTCCGCGCGCTTCTCCGTTCGGCGGTTCGTGAGAAGATAGGACATACATACATACGTTTGTTTACCTTCGAATTTTAATAGGATAGATACTGTATAATATTATACCATATTAAATAATATTGTACTATATGAATAATATTATATAATATAAAAATATAGTGAATATTGTAAAAATACATTTTAGAAGCATGAAAAAATATTAATCACTTAATTCCAATGTGCTGAACTTATATGAGTAACACGTGGCGATATTTTCATCTCTACTTACAGCGAGCTTTGAGAACCCGGAACCTTGAGCATACCAACCAGAAATTTTACTGTTGAACCAGCTAGACTTGCGTCTGTGAGTGTAAATGATGATACTAAAATTTAGTTACAGAGTTTAGATCTCTACGAAATTTTATGCATATTAACAATTCATACGAATAGTCTTTTTAATTAAATTATCTTTTATCGTTACAATTTCAAATTCAAAATGAAATTAGAAGTGAAAAAGGAAGCAATTTTAGCTCTTATATCTAAGTCTGCTAAATTTAATAAATTAAGGCAATAAGGTTTAAAAGTAATTATAATATGTTTGAAAGGTTTTCAAATAATTTTGAAATTTATTTATTCCTCTTTCATTGTATTACAAGGCGCCTTTAACATTTATAATAACAGTATTGATTGAAATCAAATACAACTTTCGCAACAATAAATCACGTGCATATTTTTACGATGAGAATAACACTCAATTTTTTTTCACAGAACAATAAATAATTTATATGTGAGAGCTGTTTTATGGTTAACTTCATTAGCTGAATCCGGCCCGCCTTTGATATACAGTAAAACAAAATGATTGTGTAAACATTATTATTCAAATGAACATTTTATAAAATATTTTTTCAGACATATTATTCAATGCTGATTAATATAGTGTTAAGGTATCATGGTGCTTCCATCTGTCGACTGTGAGAATAGCTTCACCTTAAAATATTGAACAACGCTGATACATATAGTGTCAAAGTATTACCGTGCTGCCATATGTTGACGGAAAGAATAACTTCATCTTAAAATATTGAACAATACAGATAAATGTAAAATTCATAATATCTTTTTCGCTATATTGAATAGTATCATATAATATTCAGCATCTTAAAGAATAATTGTTCCAGTGGAGTTTTTGGAAATAAAACTTCCAATCGAGTGATATCCTGAGTTAAAATGAAGATTTTTTATAAAAAAAAAACATTGTTTTTATATTAATTGTGAGAATTTAGTTTCTCGGAAATACTGATACATACAATATAATACTTTGTTACGGTATTCAGTGTTCCTCAGTGTTCATAATATTGTATAACAGTGGCGAATCTAGGATTCCGGTCCGGGGGTGGCTGAGGTTATAAAAACTTTGTATCGTCGTAATTGATGAATGCCAAACTTCAAGGCTAAAGTAAACCAAAACTCTTTAACTTTACAGACTTTACTCACCTGACAATACCAATCATAAAGAATAACTTTCGATAATTTAATAAAAATTACAATGAAATAACTAGCCGAAAAATGTCTTCGACCGCGTCAATGCTGCAAGTACAAGTGGAATGACTACAAAGGTAGCAAAATTTTAGAACCTTTCAAGCCAGAAAGCAATGTTGAAACGTTTTTATTATTTTTTAAAGAGATAAATTAAGAAAAAAACAGTTGTAATGATGTTAAATTAAATCAGGAATTCTGGCTTGGTTCTTTTTGGGGGGCTGTAGCCCGATAGTCCCCTCCCCTGGATTCGCCACTGTTGTATAACATTGTGCAAATATTATATAATATTTCTGTGCTACTGGGGTACCCACGTAGCATAAGATATTGTCTTATATCATAAATTTCGAAAAAGTAATATTGTACAATATTTTTCCCAATATTGAAACAGTGTAAAACGTAAGACTTTTTCAATA
Organism: Araneus ventricosus; assembly: GCA_013235015.1. NCBI lineage: Eukaryota > Metazoa > Arthropoda > Arachnida > Araneae > Araneidae > Araneus > Araneus ventricosus. Next base: position 8,172 of record BGPR01039747.1, read on the forward strand.
CTGTACAATGTTTTTTTCATAATATTGGATAATGTCATATAATACTGTATAATATTATACCATATTGAATAATATTGTAGTATACCGAATAATATATAATTTTGTATAATGTCATATAATACTGTATAATATTATACCATATTAAATAATATTGTACTATACTGAATAATATTATATAATATAACATTATAGTGAATATTTTAAAAATACATTTTAGAAGCATGAAAAAATGTTAATCACTTTATTTCTATGTGCAGAACTTATTGGTAACATGCGAACCAGGAACCTTACCTCTGAACCAGCTAGTCAGACTTACATCAGTGAGCGTAAATGATGATAATAAAATGTAGTTGCAAAGTTCGGATCTCTACGAAAGTTCATGTTCATTCACAATTAATCTGAATAGTTTTCTTAATCAAATTATCTTTTATCGTTAAAATTTCGAGTTCAAAATGAAATTAGAAGTCAAAGAGTAGTACAAAGGTTAAAAAATAATCAAAAATACATTAATAAAGTAAAAAAAATAATTCTTATTCTCCATAATCTACTACGTAATTAGGTTTAGAATTGGTAATATTTATAATATTACGAAAATATGGTTGTACAATACCGGAAAACTAGACAAGAAAAATACTAAACCATTCGATGGCAATCACATGTAACAGCTTTTGCTAGAAATATTATTCACAATGAAAACAAAAATTTACACAGAATAGTTTCAGTAATCATTACCGAAAATAATCTAAAAAAAAAACAACAGGAAAAGAAATTAAAGAACAAAAACTATAAATCCTTAAGCTTAGAAACTACTTTCGTCAAGACGTGTGCCAGTGGTGCCAACAGATTTTTTTAAAATTGGCAATAACTTTTTGTGAATCATTATAAATTTCATTTAAAACTGATGGTCAATATAAATAAAACGAAAATTTATTTATTTAAATCATATTATTCAAATAATTTTTAAAAAAATCAGAATTAAAATTTTGATTTACGGATCCGGATTCTCGAACTAGACAGTCTATTTCTATTCGATTTTGAATTTGCTTTTTTAGATTCGGTTCGTGAACGGATTATGAACAGCCATTATTTGGCTCTTACTCTTGGCAGGTTTTCCCCACAGATTGGCGTGAAAGAGAGATTACCGTCCTCAAGTAATGTTTGTTTTCTAAAGGCAAGCAGAAGCGGAAAATTAACCTACTTATTGTGGAAATAGGGGAAGACAGCGGATGTATCTAAAATTCCAATAGACATTCGTTTAAAATCAAATCAAGCTACTGAAAGAAAACAGAATATTACGTATGTTTCAATTAATTTATGTCTATTTCTCATTTAAGGGGTTCCATTTTTATTACTTAAAAGTTTCCTGCTTACATGTTGTAAAATTGTTTTGCGGGCTGATAATTCAACTAAATGCTATTCGGCGTCAAATTTAGATAAATGGTCGAAAGTTAATTTTATTTTTATATTCTTTTACCCCTTCTACAAAGAGTCTTTAAAGTAGAATAGGGTAAAATGGGTAGTCAAAATATATGGCTTATAAAAACAACAGATTTTAAATTATATTTGTAGTTTTTTTAGTTGGATATTACAGTTAGTTGTTTTGACTTCCATTCCTCAACTGATATTTTTCTCACAGTTTCTTCATAAGTGAATGGTAGCACATTAAACTGAAATGGGCAAGTTTATGTCATATGTTATGTGTTCTAACGTTCGCTGCTAGGAACAGATTATTGAGGAATTCTTACTAACGTGGCATAATATCTTTTTTTGGACATTGCTGCTGCTTCAAATTGCAGCTAAGGAAAAAAAATTCTTTTTTTTAATCTCATATATTTAGAAAATGGCTATAGGGTCATTCCATTGTGACTAACGTAACTTTGAAAAGATTTTAACAAGCTATAATATGACAAAATGCTCTTAAATAATCTCTGATGAAACCTTTTATCCTTATATTTTATGTAATACTAGTCAGTATAATATATCCATGCAGAAAGTATTTTAAAAGATAATGATTTATACAAATTAAATTAAATTTTTAACTTCGTGACTAACGTAACAATTTAGTTACCACATAAAAGATAGCTTGGCTTTAGCACTAGATTTTTCTGAATTTTGATAATAAAAAAATCTATAATTAACTAGAGTAATACATAGGAATGTTAAGTTTGTAGTAAGAACAATTTTGGATTGATTAATAATCAACAATAATTATTTATTGATATTTTTATTATTTCAATGGTGTGACTAACGTAACAGTTGGATCATCATTAATCAAGTATTTAAAAATAAAGAGTTGATACAAAGCAATTTTAATACAAATTGAGTCCTTTCTTAAATTTTTTGTAGAAGGCAATAATGTCTCTTCTAGTTTCATATTTGATGTAAAATGGCAGGTTTTCACTTAATAGTTCAGTAGGTCCCGACAAAATGAATATTTTCTGGACTATTTACACATCATCAACACTTGGTTCCTTGAATCCTAAGTCAGTTTCTTGCAAAAATTTTATTTTGCACATTTCTGAATTTGAATCGTATTCTGTTACTCGTCCTATATACTAGTTGCCATCATAATAGACACTGAAATATTTCTCTAACTCTATGAAAGTTACACTAATTTTTGAGAAACCATTGACTTTTGATTCCAGGATACAGACTTTAGTTTTGAAAGGAATATCATCTCCAGTATTTAAAAACATGTTAACACTTGAAGAGCCTGCTTTTTTTATACAGTAACAAGACTGTATGCCTTTGAGCTCATTAATTGATTCGAAACCTTTTTCAATTGCAGCCAATTCAATCAGAATTTCTTTCTCCTCTACAAAATGGCATTTTATTTTTATGTCTGCTGCATCTACTTTGAAAAACTCAATGACACTTTTGATGATGGTTTGTCCCTGCAGTACCTTCTTCCACACACGGTGCTTCAAAACTGCACCAATGCCATCATGAAGCCCTTTTCCATCGTACGAAGCAGTGAAGTTCCACTCACAAAATATTGCATTAGAAAACAGCAATGATATGCTATATCGATTCTTAAAATGTGCTGATGCACCATCTGACCAATGCAATCAGCGTTAAATTTGTTGCAAACAATTAACTTGATTATGTCATTAGCAGTTTTAATATTATTTCTTTTCTATTTGCTCATTTTTAAAAGGAAAGCAAAATTCTTGCAATATGGGCAGCTACATACTTTGATCTTTACATCCCGCAGTTTCAACATCTGAGGGACGAAGTTCACAAAATTTTGAGAGACCAATTTCAATATTAGGATTATCAATTTTAAATAACAGAAATGCATCTTTTAAATTGTACATTAAGAGACGTTTCTGCAAACGTGCTTTTTTATTGGTCTCTATATTTCAAATGGACTTTACATCTTTTTCTCCAGGAAGATGTCTTGATACATCATCTCGATAGTAAAAAGCTTTCACATACTCGGGCCATTCTTCTTCTGAGGTTTAGTTGATGTAATCCTACGTGTGAAACTAATTTCTCCAAAACTGCTTGCTTTTTCCTTGGACTAGAAGGCAAAGACTTCTTAACTTTTCTTACTGCCTTTCCTAATGCTTGCGGTGATGAATATGCTCTAAAAGTCGGCTGTTGGCTCATACCAGACTCTGACTTTTTTTTTTCGCTCTCATCTTTCACATTCTCAGTTTTGCTGCTTCAGTTTCCTTTTTTTCAGTTTCTTATCCCCTTCTCTTTTAGTCTTAAAGCTCTCATTTCATTTTTGGCTTTTATTTTATCTTCAAGCTTTTTTGCTTCACTTTGTCCAACACAATTCTTTCTGCTGTGTTTGGTACTGCCATTTTGATTTCTGACAAAAAAAAGTGACTCTTTAATTTTTTAAAAATATGTTAGCAATACTTTTTGAAATTTTAAAAGGAGGAAGTTATTTTAGAGTCAAAAATAATGTGACTAACAGAACAATAATATTTGTTACGTTAGTCACATTTGATAAATTTCGTTAGTCACAGCTCTACATCATTAATAAATACAACTGCATTAAAATTTTTAAATGATTTATATAAGTTAGCTAACAAGTAAAGAAAATTCATAAAATAAAAATTCTAGAAGTACTCTCTGTAATTTAAGATAGAAAATTAAGAATTTTGTGACTAATGTAACAAAGAGCAACTAAGTAAAAATTTGTTGAGAAAAATATAATTACCTCTTAAGATATTCAGAAATTGTCTTCTTGTCAGGCAGTTAGCTGTACAGTCTTCCAAAAAATGTATTCATTGAACAGGAAAAATGAAAATAACTTTATAAAATAAGTTGTGAGCTAAGTAGAAAAATTAGGATTAAAACCACTCAAATACAAGTGTGTGTTGTTTCTGAAACAAAATTCAAATCAGCCACTATTGGGAAAATTCTGTTGGCAGATCTAGAAACTAGAAATTTCACTGAAAAAAATGCTGTATTACAATTGCAGATACAGTGAAATTTTATTTAGGTGTAAAAGGTAACTATTTTCATGGAATGACCCTATATGGTTAGGCTTAACAGTCTGCATCTTGTGTAGGATAAGTACAGCATGATTTTTCTTTAAATAAATAATTTATTTATGATAAAGTGAAAATTAATGGGTAAATGTGAAGTGTACGGTACCGACTTACTTCTCGCTATTTTTTCTTGGTTCAATTTCATGTGCCGTCGCCAACTACTGTTTTGGATGTGCAGTGCGCTTTTTATTGCTCTCTTGCGCATGCGTCACCTGAAAACGAGAGATTGAGCACCAATGCCTGCGGTATTTCAAATGTGTACTGGGCAAATATTTTTAACTTAAAAAAATATCAGCGGCTTCACTTTCAGCATAGTAGGAAACTAGTAGCTTTGCTTTTTCATTGAATGTTAGGAATCTAGGTTTTTTTAAAAAAATTACAAAAACTAGAATTTCCGCACACAATGCCTGTGGCATTTCAAGCGTGTTCCGGGCAAATTTCTTAACTTAAAAAAACATCAGTGGCTTCGCTTAAAGCATAGCGGAATAATCGTAACTTTGCTTATTCATTGAATAATGAAACACACAGAATAACATACACGGTACTGAACTGATAGTCCATCCAAAGAATTCCAAACGAAGTTTTATTCAAATTCGAATTTATCGCCTAATTACATCAAAGAGCTGAACAAAACATTCCAATCGAAATGTGGCGTAATATAGCCTGATAAGCAAAACAATGAAAAGATCAATTTGTGCTCATGCGTGCTTGTCACTCTTTAAAAACATCTACACACATCCAAAACACAAGTTCTCTCATCACCATTCCTGGCGGCAAAGAGTTGGCCATCGTAAGAGGAATGAGTTAAGTCGGTACCGTACACTCTACATTAACGAATTAATGAAACATAAATATTCCATATCATAATATAATTCTGCACGTAAAGGATCGGGAAAATTATCAGTTTTCTCTCGTGAAAAAAAGCGCATAATTGTTTAATCTTAAAAATTTATGGCAAGATGTTTTCAAAGGGATCTAACGTGTACAGTTAAAAACCTAAAAGCAATTCGACACAAAATAGAACTTTCTTAGGCAGATGCAAAAAGTTTGCAACCAGATGTTTCTTTTTCCTCTGATATGCCTTCAAGTTCTCAGAACCTGTCTTTGTCTCCACCTCAAGAGTGTGGATCACAATGCGCATTTTCTTCAACATGCAAAGATTTGAAATGGGCAAAATTGTCAGCAATGTATTAGAAGACCTGGTACTGATTTCTGCAATTCTGCATACTGAATAATTCCAAGCAAAATGCAAATGTGTGCAGACAAGTGCTGGTGAAATAACTATAGAATTAGAGCTAAAAATTTAAAGAGAAAAGAGCAATGTAATTTCCTTTCAGAAGTATCTGACTGATATTACTGAAATTACAGCTGTTAAGAAACGATCTAACAGGGTGCTACTGGGTAAAAGAACATTATATTTAGATGGAAAAAGAAGCCAAATGGGCATTGTAAAATTGATGCTGTTGAGGAGATGCTATAAAGATGAAATATTTGAAGAATTAAATTGTGCAATGAAA
>BGPR01039748.1:0-14196 GCA_013235015.1 Araneus ventricosus
GGCATATTGAACTTCTTTGAAAATGGTCCAAAATTTGATCTTCAATTACATCATAGAATTTTCTTATAAATGTGCATTTCTCATTAAATGCCACCCTCTGCTTGGTTCGTTGAATGAAATGTTTTTTGCATAACCAGTAACATCAGAAGATACCAGGTCTACAAGAAAATGTTGAACACTGTCTCTTATCGTGCTAACTGGGCTAAATGGTATTCCTTATTTGATTTCGCCAATTTCATGTCTGCTCTGAAATAGATCTAAATTAAATGCCTAGAAATATCTTCTGCTGTCCGCTTGATTTTGCTTTTATTTTCTATTACGGCATTTAACTGAGTTGCTGTTAAGATATTTTTAAAATTTTCTTCTATTCTCGATAGTTTTTTCTCTTCACTTTTATTTTCGGTTAAAATACGGCCAATTTGAGCTTTCGTTTTCATTTCTTTTCTTTTTCTCTGATTTTTCTTAGTCTCCTCTTTTGTCTTTTCAAGTTCTTTTTCAAGAAATCTAATTCTTTCCAGAAGTAATGCATTTTCTTTTTGAGTTTCAAAGCAGGATGAGCAAATGTTTTCGGTTGTAAGTGTAGTAAATGGCTCCATAGCTGGCGTTTCACATGCTTTTTCAGGACTCGGACATTTTAATCTAATTTTTGCTTCTCGTAAAATACTTCTTTTCCTTTTCCGCTCACTTCTACTTGAAATATCTTCCCCATTATCTTGCAATGGCAAGTTAACACTCGGAACTGCATCAGGTTTTAAAATTTTCTTTTGATTTAAGTAGACGATTCTTCATGTCATCCATGTAATCACTCGGTCTGAAGTGATCACTGCATGCCCTAGCGTATTTTACATTTATATGATCTTGCCTTTTACATTTCGAGATCCAAATTTTATTCCGATTCGGACATACTGGAAAGGTATGATATATTACACCTTTGCCTTTCGTTTTCCTATAATAATTTGGATAGGCAGCGACAGCATAAGTAGACATACTTGCAACATTTTCACAGTATTTCAACAAAATAACAAGTAACACTAGACAACACAGGAACAAATAGGAGAATGAAAGAACAAACTAAGAATGAAAGAATCTCCAGTGGACACTTTCGGACCCCACTCTGACAGCGTAGTGACGTCAAAACTGGTTTCCCCTCCGCTTGTCGGAAAATCGTAAACTTCAAAGGTATGAACCAGCCATTGTATTTCTCTGGTCCTGTGGTGAGGTGCTCTTCGCTTCCTAAGGAGAGGGCATAGAGTTGTTACAATTGACAATTCTGTCGTTTTCTGAAAGCCATTGCCGTCCCAATGTCATTTTATTCAAGTCACCCTGATCCGGATTTGGAAAGTTTCAGATAACTCGAACAGGGGGTCCCAACCTTTATTCCCTCACTTACCCCTTGATAAATCTTTGCATTTTCGCGTACCCCATACTTTCCCATCCCACCAACCTGTTCAAATTCTATTCTGTGCAAAGAAGCTTTTATTAATAATGTTAAGGGCTTAGTTTAGCCTAACAGTCAAATGACTCGAATTAACAACATTTCTTGGGCTTATTTTTTATTTTACATTTTATTGCATTTTTACAGTGGTATCAGTTAGACGCCAAAACAAATTAAATCAGTGTTGTAATAATTCTGCATTAACTTATAAGTAGGGTTACCATAATTTTTTGCTTGAAGTTCGACATGAGGGAAGTGAAGTTTTGGGGGGGGGGTAAAAAATTTAAAATTTGAGGTAACTAACAATCCCTCTCTTCATAACACTAACACATAGTTTGAGAAAGCGAGGGAAAATTTAAGACGTCATAATGCAAAAAGATACAATTTTTAACAATGTTTGGTAATTCAAAATTATATTAATGAAAAACGGAATTCATCTCAGTTTGAATTGGGGCCTGTATAAGGAGGTTCACCCACTTTCTCATCAACAATGCTACATGAAACATAAACAATACTTGCAACGTGTAAAATGATGAATTTTCTTCATTGGCGGAATGACGATAGCTTTTCTGAATAAGTCAGATTTTCTCAATTACAGCCAAATTTCTCTCTCGCCGCATTTAGTGGCGTAAATCCGGACACTAGTCCGGACGTGAGCTTGAAATCCGGACTGTCCAGGCGAAATCCGGACGTACGGTAACCCTACTTATAAGGTTCACTAAAAATTACATTCCGTAATTAATCAACTATTCAATAGGTTAGTTGTTTACCCAAGTTAATACTTCCTATTTAATAAAATCTCTGTAACTTTTAAATTCTTATGCTTCTTGTTACCAACTTGATTTCTGCAAATTCTAGCACTACAGGTTGCATCTGGTTTAGAAACATCTATTTAGTTTTGGAATTGTATTTTGTCACACTGAATAATAATTTTGTAATATTTTTGTCTCACTGAAAATTGATTGGGTTTCAAAATATACACTATATAAAAAAGGACCCAATTTTGAATTTTTTTTATCGTTTTTTTTTCATTCTTTTTCTTGAAATTGATTACTAAAAACAGAAAATGGTCAAAATTTCGGAATTCTATCTTGTCCAAGAGCTTGCTGATAATGCAATAAAACTTTATCTAAATAATAAATAATATTAGTGCGAAGTGCTGGGTGTTAAATATATCATAATAATATTTCTTTTTTCTTATAATTGGTCAGTGCATCTTCTTTCCTACATTCATAAACCGATAATTTTAAATCTGCAATAAATCTAAATATTGGATGCTTTGTTCTGCAGCCGAATTCTGAATTCCGAAAGGAGACAATAAATGTGTTTATTTTTTTATTTTAAGATTCAAAATGCGCAAATCCATACACAAAAAATCATTCAAATTCATATTTTATTCATTTTCAGGTACTCAAAATGGATATAAGATCTTCAAGTGAAAAGAAATGAAAAAATAGTAATAAACTCTCTCGCGATTCTTTTTAAATTCTGTTATTTAAAGGTAACTTTCGGATATATGTAGCTATATGTAATATATATGATATATGTAAGCATTCAAATTCATATTTTATTCATTTTCAGGTACACAAAATGGATATAAGATCTTCAAGTGAAAAGAAAATGAAAAAATAGTAATAAACTCTCTCGCGATTCTTTTTAAATTCTGTTATTTAAAGGTAACTTTCGGATATATGTAGCAACCCAAGAAAGTAAATAACTCTAAATATAAAAATTATTCAGTGTTAATATAATAGCAAACACATAGGTAAATTCAGGTGACTTTCTGCAAATTAATTTATGCCATATTTTTTAGATTTAATGTCCGCATCTGAAGTCTGATTATTTCAGTGACTATTTAATATGAAGACTGAAGACGGATCATAAAATAAAATTTTTGATGATTAATTTTTTTAATTTATAATTTTTTTACTTTCTAAAATAAATTTATTTAGTTTTATTTATCTAATTATCAAGATATATTGCAAGACTACTAAAATTATGTAAAAGATAACATTAAAATTTTCACAAAAACTTTTTAAAAGGAATATTACAATGAGAGCAAGTCCGCAAACATTGTTAATTTAGCCTGGAGCTTAAGAACCAGTAATGGTATGAATACTGATTGAAATGATTAGAGAATAAATATTTGAGTCATCTTTCTGAGAACTAATTATTTAACTCATTACTTAATAAATACAAAGCAGAAAACGAGTAAAAAAATGGAATTTTTCATGAAACTTATTTTTTAAGCTATAATGTATTTTAGAAAATCAATTTATACTATGTATACAAATATTAAAATATAATGTAACAACAGTAAAGTTATAACAAATAAATTTTCAAATTTTCAAAATGTCGTTAATTTTCGCCATGAAAAATCTTACAATGAAATAAAATATACATACATTATATTACGGTAAGTTAATTAATGCCAGTTAGTTAACAGTCACACTGTTTTTAATTAGAGATTGGGATAATTGTTCGCTATGTGAAGACAGTGATGTTGTAGTTTTATTTGATTTGCAAAATTTAATGGCCTTTGCATTTAAGTACTTGAGAATCTGTATGGAGAGAGGGTAAATATCGGGGTATGCCATGATTGCTGCTGTCATCATTGGCTTAGCAAGAACGCCCGGGGTATAGGAATGCTTTTTGGATCCCTTATATTATTTTATTTTTAAAAGTGACATAAACAGGGCAATATTAACAAATTTGAGCGTTTTGGGCTAGAGTAATTTGGCTCCCCAATTAGAAAAGTAACTAAGAATTTGAGAGTATGTAGCCTGTGGCCCAACGAAAATGATGATGAGCAAAAAAATAAATGATGAACAAAAACAATAAATGATGTGCAAAAAATTAATGATGAGCAAAAAAAAATGTAACCTGTTATCTGATTAACGCTTTACAATTTTGCAAATCAGCGTCTTTTCAAAACAGGATTTTACAAGTAAGCTTCCATATTGTAGGTAGCTTGTATTACACGCATCATTTAGGATTTTTCTCACTGACTGTCTGTGTATGAATATTATTTGAAATGATATATACATGTTTATGTAACATTACAACATCGACGACTGTCTAGTTGCAACCCCTAATCATATCTTTACTTTTAACATATTGATTTTAAAGTAGGACTACGTTCCTCCCATTGGTGTCTCAAGAAGGAAATTGATTCACACGCCAAAACGCCGCAAAACTTGGTATGGGGTTCCTCTGTATCTCGGTAAATACATATGTTATAAACGTAACTAATGTCTTATTTTAGAGATAAAGAGTAACAACAGAAGTTACAAAAATAAATTGAAAATCGGAATGTAGTTCAGCCTACTGAGTCGCAAAGTTGGGCAAGAACACACATGAATTGGTGACGCTATCCTCTATATCTCGGTAACTACATATGTTAAAAACATAACTAATGTCTTATTTTAGAGATAAGGGGTAACAACAGAAGTTTAAAAAAACTTACTTAAACTTAAAAACATATGAGAAACAAAAGAGACATGCGAGTAAAGTAGTCCTACGCCTTTAACATCAGCGGCTGTTTGAAAAGACAGCCTCCCGTCATTTTTTAATACGTATTTTGGTTCAAAATTAAAATAAAATTAATATTGTAAATTTTTAGGCGCCTTTGGATCAATGGCGCCCCTGGGCTACAGCCCAGTTAGCCCACTGATTAAGATGGTCCTGGGCAGCTTGTTGTCTCCAGGGGCCCCCTATGACTGGCTTCAGGATCATTAATACCCACCTTGCCCCCGATCGCTACATTGCTGTTGAGAATCCAATTAAATGGGAGAAAAGACTCCTGAGCACTGGAATGGATCACAACAATTATTTTGATCATTTGTTGCTTTATTGGATGGTATTTTACATAAGCGAGCCCCCTGGTGGTAGGGAATCTCGTAGGTGAGAAATAGGTTGCTTATAATGTAGTCAAGTAGGCCGGAATAGACGCAACGGATGAATTACAGTCTACAGTTAAGCATTCCTTGGTCTCCTTTTCCTTGAATGGATTTCGCCTTTTGCCAATCATACATATAAAGGTCTCTGAAACAGGAAACATCCATACATTATACACATAAAAATCATCGTACACTCTTTATTATGGCATGAGGATATTTTTTTACTAAGAACTTATTCGGAATATCATATGTATACCTAAACACAGCAGAAAAGGTTGCAATAGTTTGTATTTGGATTTTAAAATGTCAGAAATTATTGGGGCGTATTCAATCACACTCAGTTAAGTTTTTGTACAAACTCATCAACGTTGAAGTAGCATTTAATGCAGGCGCACAGAGAGGTTTTATTCACAAATATTGAGTTGAGTAATAATTCGTCATCCTTTTTTTTCAAATTTAAAAATACACGCAGAAGTAAAACGTATCGTCAAAATGGTTTATTAGAGTTGAAAGAGATGATGTAGTTTGAATTCTTAATTTTATTGATTGTTTATGTATTTTGAGATCATTAAAATGGAATATCAAATGGACAAAAGTGAGTATTTTAAGACACCGTTTGCTTTGTGCATTGAATTCGCCATGCGGAAGCTACTCGTGAGATTGTACTGTTTATGAAAAATGAGGTAATGCCTCAAAGTACCGCCAGCCATTGGTTTTCGCGCTTCGAAACAAAGAAAGTTAACAGCAGTTAAACCAACTTCTTCACGAAACTTCACGTCAAACGACCAGAGGAATTTCAAAAGAATGCAAATTTGAAATAAATTTGAAAAACGCTCAACCCATTATATACGCTTTAAATTTGGCTAATGAACGAAATTGAAATCATACGGTTGCAAGCAGTGATGTAAAATACCAAGGTATTTAATACCAAGGTATTAAGGGTAAATACCCTGGGTATATACCCGGGTAAATACCCAAAATGGGTATTTATTTTTTAATTACCTCTATTCATATAAAACACAGGCACTGCTATGAAATATGATGTCTCTATATAAAATAAATATGTATAGAATATATATTGAACATAAGATAAGGTAAAAAAAAAGAAAACTTGTAATATATGAACCTTTTAAATTCTATAAAAACTGGGGGAAAAAATGAATCAGGAAAAACAAAAACGCAATACTATATCATGGATCTTACATAAAATACGTGGCTTAAATATCAATGCTTTTTAAAACTCAACTAAATTTAAAAAAAGAAAATGTTGAGTTTGGTTTTAAAATGATAAAGAGATGATAATAGAAACTAAAATGAAAGATACAATTGTTTATAATTCTTTTTGGATTAATTAGTCAAAGTACCAGACATCGCTGATAAGTTAGTAGATGTTTCAGTTCTACAGTTTTTAAAAGTTAATTATTCTGAAAGTAATATTCACTTATATTACTTTCAACAAAAGTAAGTTATTTTTGTAACAAGATTTCAGGAACAAGAAATGTGATTTTTTTGTTGCTGAATCTGCTGTATTATTTGACGGTACAGTAGACATACACGCTCACACTCAGTTTCCTGGTTAGACGGTATTCATCTGGATCATGAACATCAATACTTAAATGATCTTAAAACTCTAAATTTGATGTAAGTGTCATGGTTGAAATCTGATTTAAAGAAAATTCATTAACTATTTTATCCCTTTCAAAACTTTTTTAATCCACCAAGACTTTCGAAACATTTTTTTTTGTTTCTCCATTTTGCTTGCATTGGCAAGTTTGTACTCAACATTACAGTACTTACATTGGATACTTTTATCATTCTTCCTTCTCATTAAAAGCTCCAAGAAGGTTACTTTCCTCTTTTTTTTACTTTTTAATGCAAAATTTACAATAATATTAATATACACGAAGTAAATGACTAACTATTCATAAATCAAAGCAAGAATGTTTGACTTCCTGCATGGCAATGTGAGTAAATTATGGATCACAAGATTCACTGGCGCTGTCTGTCTCTACTAATAATAAAGGAGAATGTGTGTGTTTTGCCGCTCTACAGGACAGACCGCTGGGCCTAGAGCAACGAAATTTGGCACAAACATACTTTGGAGGGTGGGAATGTGCACCTAGTAACCGCTGTTTTTTTAAACCTTTAGTTAATTAAAAAGTAAGCGAAATTTTGGAGTTTTTCCTTAATAACTACTGAAAATAGTACAGCACAAAAATTATTTTTACACCATCTGAAAATTTAAAAGCGTATCTTTTCAATGACAACAATTAAGTTTTCATTTGATTTTTTCTCTAATTTTAATAAATTTTAAAAAATATTTTTTTCATTCATTGTTGCAAAGCATTTCAAAACGTTTTCATTGTTTAAAAAAATATTCAATTGCGTGTTTCTCTTCCATTGTTGAAATCTAATATAATATTCTATTGGATTTTTTTCTTTTTTATTTGATCAATTTTTCTGTGAAATCTGTAAAGAGAGTCCTCAAGATAGTAAGTATATATAGAATTAATCAAGTAAACTGAACGATTATGGTTGCTATGTTCAAATTCATTTTATTAGTATGTTTTAAGCCAATCAGCATGCTGCTGGACGTAAAACGTGCCGCGATATTTCGATATTGAAATAAATTTGTTAAATTAAAATTCGCGTCGATTACGTACAATTAGATGTAACTTGGCCTGAACAGTTACTTGTCTCCATTAGAGACTTTCATATAGAAAAGGAACAGAACAAGTGCAAGGCTACGTTAAGAACGCGGGATAAATCTCTATCGCAATTTTAAGTTTAAATTTTTTTTGTTAAGGGAACCGTGAATATTAAACTATGCATAAGAGAGTCAGTTGAAATTATATTCCCGACCAACAAGCTGGTCGTCGATGGCGGCTAGTATAACATAAACGGCGTTAAAAATAATTATTCTATTGTAAGTGACAAAGTTTCAAACCGTAAAAACTAAATTATCCCCCGATCCCGTTAAGTTTTAGAATACTTTATTCTGAATTCTGATAGCAATTGTTTTTTGTTTATATAATTTATTCAAAGCTACATTTTTTAAATACAGAATACCCAATTTAGGGGTGCATATTATTTTTTTATTTCATTTTGAATCATCATTCGCAAATATTTTTTTTTTAAAAATACCCAGTTTTGTGGTATTTATAATTTTTTGTTTCATTTTGAATCAACATTCGGAGATGCATTTTTTTTTTTTTTTTTTGCAAAATATCCAGTTTGGAGGTATTTTTAAATTTTATATGTTTGATTTTGAATCACCGTTCACAAATGCAATTTTTTTTCGCAAAATATTCAGTGTAAGGGTATTTATAAATTTAATGCTTCATTTTGAATCACACCATTCTCAAATACTTTTCTTGCAAAATACCCAGTTTTGGGTATTAATATATTTTAAGTTTAATTTTGAATGACTAGTCACAAATACTTTTTTTTGCAAATACTTTTCTTAGGAGGTATTTATAAATCGAATCAGCATTCGAAATTTTTTTTCTTCGCAAAATACCCAGTTTTGGGGTATTTACCCAGGCCTTGGGTAAATACCCGGGTATATACCCAAAAAATATTTACCTACCCACTGGGTAGGTGTTTACCCACCCCACATCACTGGATGCAAGTAAGCTGGAGTTCTCTCTGAATCACTGTTTATTTTATAAAAAATCCATTTATTTAATTACACTGTTTTACCCTTTATTAATAAAAAATGGATGAGAGGGACAATTAACATAAAATGAAAGATAAAGTAGAATTACGAAATCTTTGCAATAAATGGAAGCTCTCTTCTAAATCTTAAAATGATCATTAGTGGCTAAATTCACATTTGCATCATTCGTGGATTTTCACTGGCGCTGGGATTCCAAACCTATAATAATATCCTTTGTCATTAAAAAATGAAAAGAAAACCGAATATCGTAAGAAAATGGTTTGAATTCCAACTCTATGAAATTTCTGATGCAATCAGATGTCCTGTGGAAGACCACTGATTAACTGGCTGGGAAGGAGGATAACTAAGTGAATGATCAATAAATCTTTAATGACCGTTTACTATCGTTGGTCAGACAAAAAAAACAGTATACATATTAACGGATTTATACACATATCTATAGTTTTGTTGATATGCCGAATTTCATTTATCAAACTTGTTGCGTTTTAGAGTTATCGCTTTCACATGAGCTCGAATAGAAAGATCGATGGCAGTGGCGAATCCAGGATTCGGGTCTGGGAGGGGCTGAGGTCAGAAAAATTTTGTATCGTAGTGACGAATGTCAAACCTCATGGCTTATGTAAACCAAAACACTTTAACTTTACAGACTTTATTCACCTGACAATAAGAATCATAAAGAACACTACAATACTTTCGATAATTTAATAAAAAATACAATGAAATAACTAGCCAAAAAATGTTTTCGACCGCGTCAATGCTACAAGTACAAGTGGAATGACTAGAAAAGTTGGAAAATTTTCGATCCTGTCAAGCCAGAAAGCAATGTTATAATGATTTTATTGATTTTTTTAAAAATGAAAATTAAGAACAAACAGTTGTAGTTCTTTCTTTTAAATAGAATAAAGAATTTTGTTTTAGCTCTGGGGGGGGGCTGCAGCCCGATAGCCCCTCCCCTGGATTCGCCACTGATCGATGGACAATCAACCTGTTCCCTGATTGAGCTCAAAGTTCCATGCAGATCTACAATTCTAATAATCAAACCATATGCTGAATTTCGTTTATATCAATTACTTCATTTCTGAGTTTCTCTTCACATGCACACGAACTATAGAATGACTTACCTTTGATGGATTTCGACCAGAGTTTGAAAGAAGTCTGCAATTTAGGTATAAATACAGATGGTGTTCGCACATTTTTAGAACGATTTTTATGGTATTTTAAGAACTATTTTACGTGTTTTTTTGTGTTTGAAGTGTTTTGTTTGATAGTCCGTATTCTTAACTATCTTTCTACATCGTAACTTCCATAATAATAATGATTTTTGTGGTATCGGAGGAGGTATTTTGTCCCATTTCTCTTGAACAGGTTTCCAAAGTCTAGAAAAGTTTGTAGGTCGACGTTTGGATAATGCGGTTTTTAAAAGTCCAAAATCTCATGGGTGGTACAGAAGTATTTACCAGGGATAGCAGTGAAGGTTATAGTCTTAATACCCACTTCTTGTTCTATTTTTTCCAGGAAATTAACAGTAGATTGTGATATGCGGCTGCTTGCTTTGTTTTAGTGCAGTTCTACTGATTGATGGCATTGTGGGTAAATAAATGTTATTTCATATTTGAAGATTGTAGATAAAATATGCTCCTAATAGCATGTGGAGTTGATCTTAACATTTTTATCCACTTTCTTTACTTTTATTATGCAATTATGTAAAAAACAATCATAATTCCTTAGAAAAACTTTTTTTTAGATTCTTTGAACAATGTCTTAGTTTTTTTAATCCATTTTAATGATATTAAATTAAATTTTTTATTACAGTCACTTAAATAGACTCAAGCTTAAGCTATTGTTACAGCAATTTTTTCAGTTTATGACGGAATATATGCTTTTTGTAAAGAATTCTGCAGTGAGTTCTGCGTTCAGCTATATGACGTGGAGAAAGACGATGAAAAATTGTAATTTTTTGTTTTGCCTTTTTGGGATTCAAAACAGTGATAATAATTTTGTTTACAGTTGATGCTGAACAATTTAATGATTTTGAAACAAACCTTTGACTTGGAGGATTTTCTTTTAACATTAAAGATCTCACCTTTTCAATATTCGAAGAACTGCGTTTTTTCCAAGGGTAAGTATTTAGAAAAATTTTCCCACAACAATATTACCTATTTGGTCTTTAGATATCAAAAACCCATGGCTTTCACAGCGTCTTTAAATAATGGAATAAGATTAATTCTCTTTGGAAAGAAAAAAAACGAAGCCTTCCATCCATCGTTTCTTTAAAAGCGCCATTTTGCATGTGAACAAAAATTTTATGTTGCAAATGATAAATTATAGCTTCTGTATGGTCCTTTTGAAAAGTGAGCTGTAAACAAACGAAATTGATTTAGTCGAATCCAACAAATTCTGATGATTTGTTAAGTATGATGCTTCCGAATGGAAACATATACGACCAGCACGAACGAATGGCTGCAGCCAATCTGATGAAAACAAACATTCTTACAGAATAACCGTCAAACTGGCGTTGGGGTTACAGTTACACACAAATCTTTGCAATACAGGCGCCAACATTCCGCCCGACTTTGAAATGTTATTATTTCAAACAAATTAATTCAACAAATAATTACAATAGTTGTTAACAAATTGTACATTGAAGCAATTCAGAAATTCAAATAATGCAACTGATAATATTTATCATAAAAATATGAAACATTCAATTAAAATACAGTAAGAAACCGATTCAATTAATACAGTGGAATCTCCCTATAATGAAATCGCTTGGTTCCAGTTGAAAAATTCGCTCTAGAGAAAATTTCGTTATACGGAGATTAGAGATTTTTGCAGTTATTTAAGTAAATGTTACAAACCTTTTAGTATGTGCGATAAGTTCAAAAATATTTAATTATGACTTTCAATTAAAAATGAAGTAATAAATAATTTTTTAAAAATTATACTAATTTTTATTGTATAAATAAAATTTTCAAAAGTGAAGACAATTTACCAATTTAGAGAATAATATGTACTAGTACGGATAAACATAAAATGCTTATTATCACATCCATTTGCTGTTTCCACCCCCGCTCCACCCCGATTCTTGAAATCTTGACCCGTAGAAATGTTGCTCCCTCTGTAGGTCCCCATAACTGCATTACCCTTCACATAGCATTCAATTGTTATGTGTTATCGCTGGAATGAACAATGCGAGTGGTTCCAGAAACAGGCACGTGTGAGCGATTTGTTTGCACAGAAATTAGCAACTTTCTTCAAAAATGACAAAAATCGAAAAGATAAAGGTCTGAAAAAATTCGTTATAGGGAGACAACCACTTCGTTAAAAGGAGACTATTTTGAATGTTATTTAACATTCCAATTAAAAATTTCGTTACAGGGAGAAATTCGCTGTAGGGAGAATCCGTTGTAGTGAGATTCTACTGTATATACAATTTTAGGTAGTATTTACAGGTAATAAACATACATTTGAAATACCACGTTTAAATATACTATTAACTGTTTTGACTAATACAACTCGTAATTTTCCATCTTTTCCTGGAATTACATCATCAATTCTGTCCATTGACCAAGAACAAATTGGGAGATTATCGTCCTTTAGAAGCACAAGACTACCCTTTTCTATAATATTTTTCTGAAATTTCCATTTTTCACGGTGTTGGAGATAATTTAGATAATCTCTGGACCATTTTTTGCCAAATAATTTGGTTCAATTTTTGTACTTTTTGCCAGCTAGAAAGTCTGTTATTGGTAACATTAACTAGTTGAGGTTCCGGAATGAACTAATTTGTCGACCTATTAGAAATGATCTGGTGTTAAAGTCGAAAAGACATTTGGATCGTAAGATAATGGAATGAGTGGCCTACTATTAAGAACACCTTCAACTTGATTTACAACTGTTAAAAATTCTTCAAGAGTTAATTTTAAGTTTCGTACGGTTCTTTTCAAATGGTGTTTAAACGATTTAATTCCAGCCTCCCAGAGACCGCCAAAATTGGGAGATCTAGGAGGCAAGAACTTCCACGAAATTGATTGCGAAACGAAATAAGAAGCTAGATTATCGGGAAATTTTTTTAAATAGTGGTAAAACTTTCCGAAAATATTGTTTTGCAAATGCCACAACGAGTAAAGAGCTTTTTAGTGTAGCAATTAAAGCATCATAGGTTAAATCGATGAGAATTTCTAAATTTGCCACTCGAGTGGAAAAACAAACATATTGCTACATAAACTTTATTGAATATACCTTGCTTTGATTTTTATATTTAATATAAAATGGGCCACAAAGATCTATACCAGTATCGGTAAAAGGGGAATTAACTGTTACTCTTTCCCTAGGCAACGATGTGATAATTTGCTCTTCAAATTTGGGTTTTGCTTTATAACAATTAAGGCATTCGTGCATAATTCTTCTAGAATTATTTCTTCCATTTAACGACCAATATTCTTGCCTAACTAGATGAAATAAAGTTTGCGCACCTACATGCAAATATTTTATGTGAAAATGCTCCATAATAATATCAGTTAACTTATGATCTCGAGGCAGCAAAATAGGATGTTTTTGATCAAAAGACAATTCTGAATTAGTACGTCTACCTCCAACACGAATAAGACAATCACCATCAAGAAAAACTTTTAAATTACTTACATTAGTTCTTTTAATGGTTTCATTTTTCTTTAAGGCATTAATTTCAGCACTGAATACATTTACCTGTATGGTTTTAATTAAATACTGTTTAGCATGTTGAAACTCTTCCAAACTTATAGAGCCAGACTTCTTCTCCTTGGGTTTGCAGTTGTACAGGAATCTGAAAAGGAAACTAAAGATTCTAATTAATTTTTCATTTATATAAATTACTTCATTTTTGAGTTTCTCTTCACATGCACACGAATAGGAATGACTTCCCTTTGACGGATTTCGACCAGAGTTTGGAAGAAGTCTACAATTTAGGTATAAATACAGCACACCAAATTTCATCCCTTAGCTCTTTACTTTTTTGAGTTTTTGTGTTCACATATAGGAATAATTATTCCAACTATTTTTCGGACTCTTGGAGGTTGAAAATGTGTAAACTTTACAGAATCTTGAAGTCAATTTTTTGTACTTTCTCCTTGTTATACTTCGTATACGAGAAAGTAAGCAGGATGTGAATACAGCACTAATGGTGGATGACACGTTATTTTCTG
>BGPR01039749.1:0-12813 GCA_013235015.1 Araneus ventricosus
AAAGTATTTTATTATGTCATTTATGACCAAAACTCGACTGAAATCCTTTATTAGATTAATAAATGTATAAATATAGTGTATTAGTTCTAATTATTACCTTTGATTAAATCATTTTCCCTCTACAGAGTATCCACTCTTAATGTGGTCCTATAGCTAATTTCTAAACAGTTAGAGGTAGACGTATAGTTATAATTAGAAAAATGCTTCAAATGAAGGGAAGAATTATATTTTGTGTTTATTTTTAGTAAAAAAAATATATAAAGTTCCACTATTCTGCGACTAAAACTGATCGAGTTATGGAGCTTTGAATATCGCTGACTTAGACCACTTTACACCGTTTCAATAGCCGCCTCGAAGACGATCCACTAATCAATGCGCAGCACTTGCTCGACGAGGCAGCTGATTGGTTAAAAATTATGAAATTCAAAGCTCCATAATTCTGTCAGTTTTAGTCTCAGAAGAGTGGAACTTTTTTAGTTTAAAATTTTAGTGTGTTAAGAATATTTTACTAAATATGACTGATAGGACCGGGGGACAGTATAAAAAAATCGGAATTCGTTCGTATTTTTCAGAAACATATTGATTAACTCAAAAAATACAAAATGTAATTCTTCCCTTCATTTAAAGGTTTTTTTTTCCAATTGGAACTATGTGTCTATCTCTAACGGTTTAAAAATTAGCTATTGGGCCACGATAAGAGTAGACCCCCCTGTATATTTCATGCGTTGAAAAAAGATAGGAGTTAGTTTTTGTAGTCTCCAATTGGAAACAGTTATTACTTTCTCGTATACGAAGTATACAAAGAGAAAGTATTGTAATCGTCAAAAAATTCGAACTCGAGATTTTGACGAATCTCCACGTTTTAGACCTCCCTGAGTCCGAAAAACACAATTTTGGAATTATGTCTGTCTGTGAACACAATAACTCGAAAACTATTAGAGCTACAGGGATGAAATTTGGTATGTGGTCTTTAAACATAATTTGTATGTTTCTGTCAAATTTTGGGCCAAATCCGTCAACGGGTTGACTGTCTGTCGGTCTGTATAATCGCATACTTGCATCTCATAAGCCCTTTGACTTAGATAAATAAAACTTGATATCGCGGATGCTAACATTAATTATAGATCTGTGCCCAATTTTCATCTCAATCGGTAAAAAAAACAGGTGTTCAAATTGCATATTTAGTTCAAAATGCACATTACGACTGTGTGTTGGCGAGCGTTTCGCTTATTTTACTTAAGTGAGTATGGTTCGCGTTTGACCTTGGCGGAAATTGTAGCCAGTCGCAAACACGCTCTTCGGAAATTATGGCAATCCCCAAAACGAACGGACAAACAGACAGACTTCTCGGGGGCGGATTTCATGTAACATTTGATAGCAATATTCGAATACCAAATTTCATCCGTCTACCTCTTTGCGTTTTTAAGTTATCACGTTCACAGACCAGACAAGACGAGGCACCACTTCATGCCCCTGAAACTATATATAGCCTTTCGGTTATTTAAACAGTATAGCGGACAGTGGATGAGACAATAGAAGACGCTCCCTAGCTATCTCTTGCTCCGACCAAAAACTTGAGGGGGTATTATTTGCACGGGATTGACAAGAGCGATGTCCAGTTACAATTTACAGTATATAACGAATATATTTACAAAATTGTACTTCGATTTTTGTTCGCATATACAATGACTTTAATACAAGGATGAAAACACAGTTATCAATATTTGCTAGGTCCTGATTGGCACATCAGAAAAAAAAAAATTTCCGCGGATCCACGGCAATTTCTTTTAAGAGAAGCAAAAACACGTGTGACTCACACACGCTTCCTGAACACTGTTGACAAAAATAGAATGAGAAAAATATGACTCTCATAGCAGTGAGCATGTCAAACAGAATATTTTAGTCTTTCACTTTCTTCTATACAAAGTATACAGGGTGTCCACACTTATCGTGGTTCAATGACTAATTTCTAAACCGTTAGAGATAGACACATAGTTCTAATTGGAAAAATCCTTTAAATGAAGGGAAGAATTACATTTTGTATTTTTTAAGTCACTAAATATATTTCTGAAAAAGTTACGAATTCCGATTTTTTATACAGTCCCCCGGTCCTATCAGTCATATTTAGTAAAATATTCTTAACACAATAAAATTTTAAACTAAAAAAGTTCTACTCTTCTGAGACTAAAACTGACAGAATTATGGAGCTTTGAATTTCATAATTTTTAACCAATCAGCTGCCTCGTCGAGCAAGTGCTGTGCATTGATTGGTGGATCATCTTCGAGACGGCTACTGAAATGGTATAAAGTGGTCTAAGTCAGCGGTATTCAAAGTAACATAACTCGGTCAGTTTTAGTCGCAAAAGAGTGGGACCATTTCTGTTTAAAATATTAGTATCAAGAATATTTTACTAAATATGACTGATAGGACCGGGGGACCGTATAAAAAGTTAGAATTCGTAACCTTTTCAGGAATATATTTATTCACTAAAAAACATATATTATAATTCTTCCTTCATTTAAAATATTTTTTCCGATTGGAACTATATGTATATCTCTAACGGTTTAGAAATTAGCTATTGGACCACGATAAGTGTGGACACCCTGTATAAAGAGAAAGTGTTGTAATCGTCGAAAATTCGAGCACGAGATTTCGATGAATCTCCACGTTTTAGACCTCCTTGAATCTGAGAAACTGATTTTTGGAATTATGTCTGTCTGTGTGTGTGAAAGCGACGAGCGAAATGTGTTATGTAGTCTTCAGACCAAAATTAGAGATCTGCATGACATTTTGGGTGAAATTCGTCCACGGTAAGTCTGTCTGTCCGTCCGTGTGCATATGAACAAAATACTCAGAAACGTAGTGAGTTAGAGAGATGTCATTTTAACACTACAATTGTAGATCTATCTCGAATTTTGGACTAAATTCGTCAACGGTTTGGCTGCCAGTCGTTTTGTCTGTTCATGTGCGTGTGAAAACGATAACTGTAAAACATAAAGATTTAGAGCAAAGAATTTCTGAAATTGATCTTCACGCCAAAATTATAATCTGTGTCAAATTTTGGATAGAATCTGTCAAAGGGTAGATTGTCTGTCTATTTGTAAGTGTGTATGTGAATATGGTTACTGAAAAACACAACGGGCAACATAAGTGAGATCGAGTGTGTGGTTTTGACATTAATGTTATAGATATGCGTCAAATATTTGAACAAAGCGGTGAAAGGTAAGTGGAACAAAATGAACCCCCCCTTTTTTCACTATACGACAAAGTTAAGCCCAAAACGCACCATGCTGTGGAAGTGTATGAGAAAGTCGAGGGGGGACACTCCCATTGTTTACAAAATGTCGAAAAGAAACAAAATTTTCAGTCACAATTACACCAAATTGCCTCTCCACAGGGAAATTTCCATTTTGTAATCTATCATGATTAACAAATTTCCTTTCGTTTGTAACAAGTTATTAAAAACAGATTCTTTCATAATAATAAAGTAAAGAATTTTTGGTAAACATGGAGTTTAGGGTGCGTACTATTTTCTCGTCAATTTTATTTGCCGTCACCAAACACTGTTTAGGATGCGCAGAGAGTTTTTTTATAGGTCTCCTGCGCAACTTAGATGCCTACGGCGTCTCAAAACGAGAGATTGAGCACACGATGCCTTCGGCATTGCAAGTGTGCACCAGGACAATTTTTTTAGCTTAAAAAAACATCAGCGGCTTCACTTTCAGCAAAGCGGGCCCCCCTTAGCTTCGCTTTTTCATTGAGAATTTTAATTTATAGTATAAGACATGCATGTTTAATAACATTAGAAAATCGATGGTCCTAATCGTGCTTTTAATTTATCCGAAATTATAATTAAAAATCTTTTTAGCTCAAAATTTAATATAGAATCAGTATAGTAATTTTTTCGGCGCCCCGTTCCTGAGTTACAGCCCAATTAGCACATCGGATAAGATAGCCTTGGAAATTTGGGCTGTTGTTTTATCATCAGATTTGTAGATGTGTATCTGTTTGGACCAAATCCATCATCATACTGACTGCCGGTCTCTCTGTTCTTAGGTAAGTGAACGCAACACGCTACGTGAATGAAATTTGACAGATTTTGGTATGTGGTTTGTACACAAAAATAGTACATCTGCATCTAGTTTTGGACCCAAACGGTGAAAGTTTAGTTTAGTTATATTAACGTCCCGTTTTGAAGCAACACGAGGGCTATTTTTGGAACGGACCTTCGTAATTTTGAACCACTGTCAGATGACGAGGATGACACTTGAGTTGGAACCCCCCCTCTCCACACCCTAGGGAGGGCAGCTATTGGTCCTTGAGCTCCGAAAATAGATGCCTGTTCCAATTCCAGAGTCTCTCCGCAGTTCTGGAAACCTGTTTCCACGTAGTCAATGCCCTAACGGTTGTTTGGATTTTTTTTTTTTGGGGGGGGATAGGGCTATGCATTCTACTTTTTGATCGTGATTTTATTTTTAGACTACAAAAATTTTAATCTTTATCCTCCCTCTTTGGCCGTTTTCATCCTGTATAGAACTTAAAAGTAATTTTTGACTTGCGCAGCTTTTACTCAAAAAACATTCTGTAATTTATGAATAGACGGGTTACGCGGGACGTGGATTGCCGTTGACTGACGGATTTTTTTCCTTTCTATCTCGGACGTAATTTTAATTTAATTTATGTATTTCTAATTCAATTTTTTGTACAGTTTTTATTTGTGTTTTTTGTGCCGTTTGATGTACAGTGTTGTTTGTGTTTTGTTTTTATATTGTGGGGTTTTAATCTTTGACTTATTTATATATCTGATTTATACTGCTTTTTCTGTGTTTATTTTTCAGTACTTATATATTTTTACTGTTCCTTGCTTACCCGAGCAGTTCTTAAATTTATTGCGTTAGGGATGTTTTTATATTTTATATGAAAAGAAAGAGCCTTCATTTTGTCAGTATCATTCATCACACTTGGCGGTTGACTACATGCAAATCAGTCTATTCTCTCCCCACCGAGGTGGATCGAACCATGTTTATACTCCCAGCTCTCTTGTATTTAAAAGTACTGCCCCTGTTCGAACAATGCCTGTATCATTTTATTGTATCTAATAAATCCCGTCCTCCACATGCTGGTGGGGAGGCTCTCTTCCCGCTGGTCCTCTCCTGGCCTTACACCATTCTTGGGTAGGCTGGCCAGTTTGGGTATTTTTGCACCACACCAGCGGGAGGACGTTTGGCCACTACGTTTAGCGTACAACATGCCCCATACCCGACGGATCTTCAGTGGAATCGGGTTTCGAGCCTGGAACCTTCTCGGCCCCAAAGCCGAGACCTTACCACTAAGCCACCGCGGCCCTGCAAACGGTGAACGGGAAGAGGTTCTATATGAGTACTCGATTCTCTCACTATACGACTAAGTTTAACACAAAACGCGCCAGATTTTGTAAGTATGCTGGAACGTCGAGGGCTGAACAGAACACTCCTGCTGGTTTTTTCACAATACACTATTTCTGCATAAGTATTAATTTATGAATCTCTCTATGCTGCCTTTAATGCTCCATAAAATACAGAAAAAAAGAATTAAAAAAGTTGAGGTGTGCCCAGAAAAATGTTGAAGATTCGTAAGAGAAATCCATATTAAGTAAGGATGATGAATGAAATCAATTCATGCTCACGGGACGCACGTCAAATAGGCTATGCCAATTTAACCCATTAATGCCTGTTTTGCGGCGCTTCTAAAAATGCACCATAAACTCACATGCATTATTTTTTCTACATACATTTTACAAAAAGTATTTTTAATTATTCGTTTCTTCTGTATTCAATCGATGCCAGAACGTATCAAGCGTTCAGTTGACAATGCAGCCTTTTTATTACCAAATCAGACTCGAAAGTAGTTTTTTGAGAAGTGAAGAAGAGAAAGGTAAATTTGTTCAATTATTTGTCAATTAATTTACTTGCATTTAACAAATATATCAGTAAATCCAATTGTAAGAGTATGCTTTCTTTTTGGAATTTCACATAATTTTAGATTTTTATAGGCTTTTTTTGCATTAATATGACTTGGCCTAAATAGGGACGCTAGGCTTTGGAGAATAATAATAAAACATAAATTTTTCTACGGGATTTTTTTAGTAATTTTCCAGTAGATTTCAGGCCTTGTAACATTTTTATACAAAATATTATTGAAAATATGCGACTTGGGTTAAAACCCGGAAGTAACATCACTGCACTACGAAAAACCAAGTAAAGTTAGATGTCACGTGCAGATAGTTATGTTTATCATCAGACTATGATGTCGCGGAAAATTAATCTGATGAATCACTGCCGCATAATTACCTTAACCAGGAGTAACTGTTTTCATGTTTGTTACATTTGCATTGTTTTCCTGATAAGTCAATGTAAGTTGTTTTTTATAAAGACAAATACTTATTATTCAGATTCGTTTATTTTCATGATATGTCACATTTGCTTTAGCAGATCAAGTAAAAAATTATAGATCCTAATAATCAGAAGTTTGGAAATGAGTCAGTTTATATCTTCTTTGTCTTCATCCGAAGTTATGCAAATAAAGAACATCTGAAAAACATATTTCATAGAATTTAGTCCTTGACTATGCTTTCAATTATTATTATAATTGTTGAATTCTCTATTTGTTTCGAAGAAACTAAGCCGTGTTTTATTATTCATATCATACTTGAATAAAAGCTAACAAATATGAAAAAATTAAATACAATTCCGTCAAAAACGCTTTGAGGAGACTTTCCATTTAACAAGTTAAAGCCAACTTATTCGGTGGCGTAGCTTCAAATGTTGCCGCCGGGGGCGAACTTGCAACATGCCGCCCTTCCTTTATAAGTTACATAGAGCACATAAACCTCAAAATGAATTCCATGGAAAAAACATTTCATTAGTAACGTAATTCGTCGTTTGTTGCCCTAGATCTCTCCAGATAGATTGTGAAACTTCGCGTAAACCACCAATTTTTCTTTCACATGTCGGCTATTTACCGACAAAATGCGAAAATACGTACATATTGTTGCAAAAATGTAATGCCGCTTTCCTGCCTGACTAGTCTTATGTTTGGGAAGAAAGTTTTACAGGGGTAAGTATAGGATGGCCGGGCCTGGACCTCTGATCTTGGCGACGAACTTGACGACCATTTTGGCTACTTGGCGACAAATCATGATTCCAGAAAATGCGACCCTTTTCTCGATATCTCTATTAGGAAAAAAATACACTTGAATGCACGAGAAAACTTCATGTGACGTCACGGCCTGTCAGGGAGAGTATTTAAGGGCCGTGCTTGGATCAGAGAGTGTGTTGATCCACTGGAACGACTTTGGAGTTTCGTCTGCAATGCGAGCTAGGAAGCCGGTGAGCTGAGCGCTATTGAAAAAGCTGTTATTGTCGTTATTAGTGATTTGCTGACTGTTTGAGCTGCTAAATCTGAAAGCGCTGAACTGTTATTACCTGTGAATTATTCACTGTTTGCGTTGCTAATCTGTACAAGATCTATTGTCTCCTGTTACCCGTGCTACGTGTTTTCCTGCACATTAGTGAATAAACCTTCATTCTCCATTATTCTGCGTGTTGGACTGTTTATACCATACACCCGCAGAAATATTTTTGTAACCATATTTTATATGTTATTTTCTTTTTATGTACACAGTGATTGAACTAGTGTCGCTTCTCTTCTTTCCTGCATGTCTGATTTTGCGCCCCCTTCGAAGTGTCGTCCAGAACGGACCGTCCTCCTATAGCTACGCCACTGATCTTATTCACCACTTCAACCGTTCTTGTACTGAAGAAATAAATGAATGAATATCGTGAAAACTTGAAGTTAATTTAAAAACTAAAGTAAGAAGGAAATTAATTATCAAATGAAACCACCAGCGGTGTTCTACCCTCGAATTTCTCGTATACTTAGGGGAGATGTACCGAATTCTGACCATCGCCTAGATTGGACCGGTATCATTAGTTCAATTCTATCAAATATTTGGTCCCAAAATAGGTAACTTATGCTGTAGCCATGTAAGTGTGATTCGTGGAATCATATTTTAGAGAAAGCTCCACGTAGCTGCAGTTAGAGAGCAAGTGTTTATATTTAGATATCATCAATTAAATATTTTAACAAAAAACTAATAATCCCTACACTGCGTTGTTTTGAAGTAAATAGCAAAGTATGTAATTATATTCTCAGCGGAAACTTGTTTGGCTACAAGTTACCATAATAATTTTGTTAAAATAGTTTAAAGATAA
This sequence comes from Araneus ventricosus, assembly GCA_013235015.1. NCBI lineage: Eukaryota > Metazoa > Arthropoda > Arachnida > Araneae > Araneidae > Araneus > Araneus ventricosus. The sequence goes on from BGPR01039749.1 coordinate 8,254, forward strand.
GGTTATGTAAATTGTTTGTTATTGTTGTCCAAAGGTTACTCAGATTGGACCCAAACATCTGTCTAAATTGGATTGTTTCCTTGAACTACAGGATTGCCCCAGAAAAAACAATAAAAAGGAAATTAAAGAAATCAAAAGTTTGTTCAAAAAACTGGTACTGACAAAGATGAATAAAAAAATATACGGCTAATAACATTGCTCACTTGTAAAGATAAAATTGCTTTCGTTTGTTCTTTCAAGAGAGAACATTTTTAATTTTGATATCAAGACCTTCGAGAACACTTGAGATCAAGGGGACCACAATATAAAATTCCTAGTTTCAAAGCATTTCTAGTTAACAAAACAGCTGTTTACTGCAAAAAATACTGTAACCTCAGTTTTCATGTTGTGAGTTGGGTCGAAACCCTCGATGAATTAACCCTTTCAATGGCTGCGGGAAGTACACTTTCTATCAAATTAATCAATTTTTAAATGCCCATGATTATCTATTTTAACACCTTTTATAAGACCTGCTATCTCTCAATAACTCAAGAAATTACAAAAATATATGCATAAACTCTTTCACAACATAATATGATTTTCTTAATAAAATTAACTACCAGTTAATTATAATTATTTTGAGAGGTTAATGTGCCAACACCTAACACCGAAAAGAAGCTTGGCGTAAATTATCACCAAATTTTTCGATGGAGCAAAATCCTAGATGTTTCAGTTTCTTATCTGAAACCATGAAGGAGTATCTTGATTTGTTGATTTATTATTAATTGATAAAATTAATTAACACATTTAATTAATTTCGCTTAATAAGCCAAATGAATTTCTTTTCTGTTATTGGTCTTAATTCCAAAAATATTTTAATATGCCATTACTAGAAAAAAAGTTCCTTTAAATGGTTTGTGGCGTAGTGAGAACTGTATCATGTTAGAGCCCGATCTACTTCTTCGAACCCGATTAAGATCTTCGAACTTCTAATATAATTTGCATTTTTAGTTGTTTGTTTTAGTTCTGTTCTACGATATGGCAACAGTCTTTTGCCATTGATATATATTGTTGTGTTTTGTGAAACAAATTGCCCTAAACCTTTCTTATAATTTCTTTTATTGCGTTATCTTTTATTTTAGCAAAGCTTTAGAGTTTAACGTTTTATAATATGTTTATGGTCGGAGGATATAACACTAATGGACCTCATGCACCGTTTGGGTTCGAGAGTATAGAAAAAACAGCTGTGGAGGAATAAATAAAACGATCGGCCTATAAGTGACTCAGAAATAAAAGCAGTTCTGAGTCAGTTGTTTAAGACTGACCAATAACTGCCGCTGGCAGGTTACGTGTCGGAGGATGTGACGTCACATGCATAAGGTCCATTGGAGTCAGGAAACTTCTTCATTCATCCACGGCCATAGGTTAAAAGAGATTGGTGCTCAAACGTGTAATATTCAACTGCGGATTGAACTTTTTCGATGGAAGGCTTAAAGGAAGAAGGTTTGGAATTAGTAATAGCGGTCATTTAAGAGGCATGGTGAAGACTAGGATATTTACCAGGTGTAAGTAGTAGGATGCTTTTCTTTGTAGCACACTTTTTTCCAGAGCTACGCTAAGTACCAGAGTTGGTAAACTACCCGTACTTCGCCTACGCATAGTTTTCAGTACGTAACTGATAAGCAAACGTCAGCCAAATTAGAAACGCAAATCATACTCCGCATAATTATGTACATGAGTGAAAGCAATTGCTTTGGGGATGCATGACTTTTTCGACTCTGAGTCAACGCCCCTGACCTAAAAGAGCGTAGAGTGCTTCATGAAGGAACTAACTCACCGGTCTTTTTTTGTCCCGCAGAATCTTGACTATTTTCGGAGAATGCAGCGGACAGGACCGGACAGTCGCCGCAGCTGGATGGTTGTTCTCTACTGCAGCCTCATCAGCATGCTGCTCTACGGTGTGGTCCGGCTGTCTGGAATAATGTTCGTCTCTTCCATGGAGCGATTCCAAGTAGACAGAGAATCGGCATCGATGCCGTATACTCTATGCGATTTTCTTCAAGCCATGGCAGGTAAGCATGCACCTATTCACTTTAATCGATATCAAGTATTCATTAATCCATGATCTAAAACGGGGTCGCTTGGTGAAACTTAGAGATGCAATGTACAGAAGTAAATGCCAGTTTTAACTTGCAGTTATTTTCGAGAGTTGTATCTTAAAATGAACCTCTTTTCATCATATTCTTTCGGACAGATCTAATTACCGGAACAATCTTTAAAATGTTATGAATATTACGACATTGTTATGGACGTAGAATGGACAGATATTGTTAGTTGCAGTAACTCCCGTTCGTGATACAATCCTAAATCTAATATTTTGGTTCTGAAGTTGTGAAATGAACTTCGCTTTTTCCAAAACCAGTACATTCATATTGCTTCTGGCCTATCTGCAGATGAATAAGCATATTCGAAAAATTCATTCCATGCAGAACAGACTTATTGAAATTTATTTGAGTATAATTATCTTAAGATTTCCATCTCAGGTCCAGTGACAGGTTTCTTGAGCCTGAAATTTGGAGCTCGACAGGTGATTATGCTGGGATCCTTCATTGCAGCCGTAGGAACTGGGACATGCTTCTTCGCTGAAAATATTGGAACTGTCACTGTTTTATGGGGCATCGTGTTTGGTAAGCTGCCTTTTTTCTTACTTCAGTCTGAATTATTTAACAGAAATATTTCTTTGTCATTTATGAATAAGACAAACAAGTTCCCATTTGGACAAATCACGAAGTGCACTTTTTCAATAGTGCAGTGATTATTTTCATGGAAATGTGAGTACACCTGATAAGTCACGAACATGTCATTCACGCTTAGTCATCTGTGTAGTTCTCTGGTAGCGAATTTGAAAAAAATAATTGATCACAAAATTCCACAATATTTATAAAAAATGTAATATGAAATATATTAAAGATTAGAAATAGGAAAAAGTAAGGATGTTTTTTGACCGAGCAAAGCGAGGTCTCCGTTTCAACTCGACCGTTCAGCATTTCGTCTGTTTGTAAATTTGTTTGTTACGCATTCACGACCAAACGCATAATTCAATTTTCTTCGAATTCGGCAATACGGTTCCTTGAGGTCATAAAAAACGACGTGTATGTAGCAATAATTATTTTTTGATTTTATTTCAGGATAGTAGTCGTTTTAATAGCTTCAATGTGTTGGCTTCTTGATTGACATTCATAAGACTTCTTTTAAGACTGAACAAACATTTATTAGAACATTAAAAACACAACTATTAAATTCCGTATCTGCGTACTTCGTAACTTTGTTCAACCGTACTCGTACTCGTCTCGTCTCTCATCAGCTCAACATCTGACTGTTGCCATTTATCTGGTATCATACACTGTTATAACAATAAATAAGTTGAAGTCATGCTTTTGTCAGGCATAAATATTAAATATGCTTACACATGTTTTAGCGAGTTTGCACCATTGAAACATTTGAATCATTTTGGTAAAGGCGGAGCATTTAATTTTAATTTTGATAATACTAATAGAAGCAGACTTTTAATTCCAATTTTGTTACTAATGGTAAAAGCTGATATTTAATTGCAATTTTGTTAGTACTCATGAAAGCAAAAATTTGCGTAAATAATTCGCAGAACAAACAGAGAGGTAAGATCATAGTTCATTGCTGAGAGTTACTTTTTCCTGTTTAATTTAATCTAATCTTGTTTTTCTCTTTTCTTGAAAGTATGTTTTTTCAACGATTCTTGCCAAATGGCCCATGTTATAAAAAAAAATTTTAATACTATCTCCTCTCTCGAGGGTAAAGTTTTCTACAACTTTGTTCTCGTACATTTATTATGTAATTTTATTAATGAATTAACGTATTTTTGTATTAAATGCAGGGAGTAAAATTTGTGCATAATATAGGTGTGCAATAGGGTGCTTCGTTCTTCAACTTTTTTTTCGGAGCGAAATCCCGGCAAAAGTGGCCAATCCACGTGGACATTACAAATGTAAATTTTTTTTCAAATCAAATAATATCTTCTGTGAGAAGTATTGCCTCAAAATTTCGAATAAAAACACCAAAATTGTCACTAATTTTAGTTAGATTAAAACTGACAGATTTTTGGGTTAGGAAATTCCACTTGCGTTAAAAACTTACTTTTAAGCCTCAAAATGCCAGTTAAATACCCTTGAGGGGCAGTGGCGGATTTCCGCACAGGCGTTAGAGGCGGCCGCCTCGTGCCTCGAGACTCTAGGGGGCCTCAAAATCTATGCGAGAAACATCACAGCGCTAAGATGACGATGAATTTAAGAAATTGCAGCCTTGTTTATAGTATAATCCTCATCTCAATGAAAAGTTTCTCCCTCGTTGCTTTAAAAAATTAATAAGTGAATGAAAACACCCAAGCGAAACTTTGGGGGGAATGAAATCCTAGTGTGACTAATGTGTATCATTATTGATAAATTAGCCTGCTAGTCACACAGGAATATTCTCTATAGGAGACGTGATATTCAGAAGACGACATTCCTTTGATGATACATCCATTGTACCCAAGACGCGATGGTCTGT
>BGPR01039750.1:0-14194 GCA_013235015.1 Araneus ventricosus
ACGAAATAGATCGGAGACACGACAACTAAATTTATTAAATTAATAATACTAGTCAAGACACTGCTATGGTTTTGAGATGTTAGAACTGGAACATCTTACAGGTTTTCATTTCACTGAAAATTTTGTCAAGAACTTGCGCCAACCTTGGAAAATGCATTTAAAAATGGATGAATTTAAGGGAAATATGTTAAGCACAGCCTTAGAAAAGGTTGATACAATCAGTTGATTGTGTGGACTAAGAAGCTGTAAATTTTTTGCAAGTAAAATCTACTTTGATTTGTTTTTTACAGGTAAATGTCATTTTTATAACATCCAAACTAGAAGAATTGCTTAACTGAGCACAGGTGTTATTCCAGTTTCAGAACCAGGATGAAGTCCAGTAGTGGCAATTGGGACAGAAGGGGGGGACAAAAATTTATAGACTCCTAAAAGTGGCCTAGAGTATAGAGGACAACAAAGTTAAAATTTTAGTTACAAAAATCAACTAGCTTTCCGAACATTGTTTTTTTATAATTCCTAGATTTAGGCAGCTAAAATAGAATAAAAATTAATTCTTTTTCTGAAAAAATTAAAGGGGCGATTGTCCCCCTCCTCCCGAGTCACTACAACTGTATGCAACACAAGAAATTAAGGTTTGGTGAAAAGAATTGATGTCTTCTTTTGTGACCACCGTGTTTTATTGTACACTTACTTAGGAACACCAAGACAACAGTGGTATCTGCGCGGAAAATCAACTGAGATATCAACAAAGTGCCACTGGAGCAAATATTGAAAAGACTACAGATGAGTTTTAATGCCTTATCAGTAATAAACTAGATATATCTAAGGCCAAAGTGCCACTCGAGCAAAACGTTATTGAAAAGACGAAGCAGAGTTTAATGCCTTATTTCAAACAGTAATAAACTAGATATATCTATACAAAGTGCCACTGAGCAAAACGTTATTGAAAAGACGAAGCAGATGAGTTTAATGTCTTATTTCAAACAGTAATAAACTAGATAAGTGGTAACTTTTTTAAATACTGTACCTACTCTTCATATTTTGAATATATAATGGGTTACCCGGGATTTCCAATTCAATCTTGCAATCAAGAGACTACCGTGAAAAGAAAAACCATCTCACCAGCTATGCAAGCAGACAGCAGTAGGGAACCAGCACCGTTGTGACCATCCACGTCAGCAAATGCGAGCTTTGTGTGAGCATAAACGGGAAAGTAGATGGCGGAGAACGGGATATTTCACGAAGGAAGCAGGCTCTGGCACACTGGAATGGACAGAATAGAAGAAAATGAATACAAACAGTATTGTTCAAACTTTTTTTCATTTGTGGCCTTTTTCAAACGGAAGGAGAGATGTATGTAGCGCTATAACATGAGTCCCTTATCTTTGCTACGCCATGCTTCGTTTCTATTAGGTATTACTTTTAGAAAAGTCTAATTCTACTACTCATCAAATCACTAAGCATTTTCAGTAGTACTCATTCACTCTCAGGTTTATGCAAATACGAGTAACTATAAATAATGTAGATCCCTTATCTTACACGCTTATGCTTGCATTATTAGGTATTACTTTAGACAAAAGTCTAAATTTACTCACTATCCACTAAGCATTTTAGCAGTATCGATTCAATTTTCAGGTTTTATGCAAATGATGTAAGCGCTATAAATACGAGATCCCTTATCTTTTGCTGTCGCTATGCTTGTATTAAAAGGTATTACTTTGTGACTAAAGTCTATTCTACTACCTACTAAATCACTAAGCATTTTCAGCAGTATTCATCTTCTAGGTTTATGTAAATACCACAGAAGGCTTATAAATACGTAGATCCCTTATCTTGCCAAGCACGCTTATGTTTGCATTAAAAGGTATTACTTTTAGACAAAAGTCTAAATTTACTACTACTTCAAATCACTAAGCACTTTCAGCAGTATCGATTCACTTTCAAGTTTATGCAAATTACGTAGCGCTATAAATACGAGCTCCCTTATCTTTTGCTACACGCTATGCTTGCATTATTAGGTATTACTTTTAGACAAAAGTCTAAATTTATTAGGAGTTATTTAAATGCTGCAAATGCTTAACAATGATTATTAAATTGTTAAATAATTTTTAATTTAACTTTATCCGAGTTGACTATAATGTTTTTAATAAAGTTCTTTTTATATATCAGCCTAATCATTAAATTGAATACGACTCAGAAATTTAAGACTAAACATATGATTATAATATCAGAGAAAATCGGATAATAATCATTTGTTCCATTTTCCATGACATAAAACTTTTAGTTAGACAATTTCTTTTACTTTGTGTGCCATTTTGGGAGAATGACAATTTTTTTAAAAACATTCACGAATTGGTAAGAGCTAGGACTGATAAAACTGCGACAAAATATATGATAGGATTTTCATTTCAAACAGAATTTCATGCTCTACAATTTAATGTTAAACCTTTTGTGTCACTGTACCTGGGAAAAACATCCATTTCAATCGTTTTTGTGCACATATCAGCCGACAGTTTTTAGAGACAATGGAGCTAATCTCGTCACAGGGGTTAAACTTGCAGCTGCCATATTGGACCCTTAACTATATTTTTTACAATACAGTTTTTGGTTTAATCCTTCACTGCACACTGTATAAAATTTTATACATAATTTATTTTTCGTGTTAATAATGAATAGAAAATTTTTGTCCACTCGTACACACTTTTTGGATTAGAACCGTCATAAGAGAACGGATAATAATCATTCATTCAAATTTCCATGGACAGCACGGGTCCTACTCATAGGTCTGTGGGAGTTAGTTATTCAATTCCCGATACACCTATCGACACAGTGAAGCAGTTTTTAGCATTTAAAAAGAGACTTGCATCTTTAATGGTTTCATCAGCTGCTTCTATGGGTATTTACCATATATTACTTTTAAAATACTTTTTATCATTATTTTATAACAAAGAAATAGTGATTTGATGCATTCATAAAATTCAATTTAATAATATCATAATTTTATTTTGATTTTTTTGTGCATTTTTCTGTTGCTATATGTGAACTTCACATGCCAAAAACATTATTATTATTTTTTATTTTTTTTGAAATTTCAAAAATCGTGCATTGAAGGATTAAATAATAAAACCTTTACCCTGAATTATTTCCAAATTCAACCCATCAATAATTATATTGATTTATTGATTAAATTTTTTTTCCTAATGAAATCTATCTGATTTATTTAGGAAAAAAAAAAAAGTTACTGTCAACATTCACCAAAATGACACTATGTTGATGCAATATCTGATTTTGCATCACTCATTTTCTATCCAGCACACTTTTGGAAACCACCTGCGATTGTCAATACTCACTCACATACATAAAGTAAAATTTATACACGAGAATAAAAGAACTTTAAAATCGGCAATGCCTTCCTTAACTACTGCTAAATATTTTAATCAGAGCTGTGATAATAATGATGAATGTCATTTCACGGTAAAGTGCGATTTTGCAATTTTTTTTTTTATTATTGCCCAAGCCAGCCCTGCTCACCCAAAGGGTATAAAGCATGTCATGAGTCGGCAAGAAGAAAAATTCCACTACAAAAATTAAAGTAATACAATATAAGAAAAATATAGAAGTATATATAAATATAGAAGTATACAAAATAACACAAAAAATTAGGTAATACAATACAAAATAATATGAGTAAAATAAAACAAAAGTAATACAATACAAAATACAAATGTGAATATAAATATAATAAAATACAAACAGCAAACATAATAAGTAATTACAAACATAAGTCTATACTTATAAAAAACAATGTGTGTGTGCGATGTCCAGACGAATCTATTGCACTCACAGCCATGATATTTGGCACACAGGTAGTCGTAAAGGTGACTCAACGCACCTCGAAGCCGGAATTTTAAAATTTTAATCTGGAAAATTTTTTATTTAATGTTTTGTGTTGTTTTGGGTCATTTTTGGCATGTTTACGGCTGTAGTATCTTTTCTAATGATCGTTGAAAAACAATCAATGCACCATCGGACACAACAAACAATTTTCGTTCTAATGAAGTTTGTTTTGAATTTCCAACATAATTTACTGAATTTTGAGAAATTTTTATATAATAGTCACTTTTCCTTTATATTTTTAACTTTCAATTCTTATTTTCTTGCATCCGACGTTCTAATAATGCTATCATTTTCATTAAGTATAAACTGGAATATTTATCCCTATTTTAAAACAAGAACGGTTAAAATATCTTTATTTCTCCTATTTTCTATGAATTTTTTTATTGATCAATTCAAAACATTTTCTCTCGCATATCCAAATCGACGAAGCTTTCAACCGACCCAAGGATACTCTCAGTTCCCAGAATGCATTTCTACTATCTGATTGGCTGGTGATTAAAGCGAAAATCACGTCATACTCTTAATCATTTTATTGCTTCAGCTAATCTTAATTGCTTCATTTTACTGATCCAAGAATCATTTGATTTATACTTTTTGAAAGTCACGCATATACTCTGATATCTTTAGTTAAAAGAACACGTTATTCATCTCGCTCAAGTTTCTGCATGTACTTTCACTAAAAATCATGGGCAAAGTCAATAATATATGTGTTATGATTTTGTTATCAAAACTTCAGGCTTTTTTTATTTTATTGAAGTCATTACGCCATGTGTGTACTGCTAGTAATAAATAAATACAAATAAACGTAATAAATAAAGAAACATACACAAAATAAACAAAAAAAAATGAAAAACTAATAAAATCGAATAAATAGTAAATAACATGAAAAAAAGTCTGAGATGCAATTTAGAAAAGAGAGACAGGAAAAAAATCTAAAACACTGAAAAAGAAAAGAAACAACAAAACAATTGCTATAACACAATTTAGGATTTAAAAAAAAACAACCGAATTCTGTAAGAAAATTTAGAAGAAGACAAAGAAAGAAAGTCCGGAATGCCCATGATTTTTTACACTTGGAAAAGTCTATTGCATATGTTACGATTTTGTACTTTGTAGATACATAACCGCACAAAAAAAGAGCATTTAATATATGCTTTATTACATACAAAAGAACGTACCTTGTACAAACCTGTCAAGCCTAAATCTCTAATAACTGTCAAGGCACGAACTTTGCGACCGGCAGCAGCAATTTCTCCTGCGACTTGCAGCCGGATTTTTACGATTTCCAATGGGTTGGTGAACATTACCTGGGACGCACCAGCCTGTGAAAAGCAAGAATATGGAATCATATTAAGGAGGCAAGACTCACACACAGATTCCAGATAATTCATTTGAACTTTTAATATGCAGGGTGTTCCAAAATTCCACCGACAAACTTCTAGTAGTAATTTTACATTTCATGACAAACAACTTTTGCAATACAACATGGATCGCAAACGCAAAGGATGAGCACTACAGGAGGCTCTTTGCCAGTGAATTAAGTAGTAAAAAAAGGATGGAGCAGGTAAAGTGTACAACACAGGTTGAATGAAAAGCAAATTCATGACAGCAGAACTTCACTGTTGCATGAATAACAACACTGGAAGTCGTACATAACATGACAGATACAATGGCAAGTAGGACGCCATATCAACAACAAACCTTTGAAGTAACATAAAATAAATGATCATAAGACTTGCTTCCAAACTATGGATGCGTCACATGTTGTTACTCGTGCAATTTTGTTGTGCTATTGTGTATTTGTATTCCCCCTAATGAACCTGACTTGCATGCTTTATCTTATATTCCCTTATCTTTCACCGGCAGTGAGCCCCCTGTAGCGGTCGGCCTTTGCGTTTGCGACCCCATGCTTGATTGCAAAAGCTGTTTGTCTTGATGTGTATGATCACCCATAGAAGTTTGTCGGTGGAATTTCGGAGCACCCTGTATTTATAACTTCATACGTAACATATTATAACAAAATTGTTGTGTGGGTGTATGTGAATGCAATCCAATAAGCAGGATTAAAAAAATAAATCTCTTTATTTTACAAATATTCTAGGAAAAGAAACATAGCACAAGTATTAAAACAGCACTTATAAAATTTCACAAAAGAGATTACCAATAAATCTCAACACAATTCTCAAAGGTTTCTTATCAGCTCACCAGCTTGCTTGCTGATCAAAATCCAACTAACTCTTCTTGGCTTGAGAGTTTGCTTTTATACTTTTTCAACAGGGAGTTACTTCATTACGCAGGAAGTGACGTAATCTCCAGAAAGTTCATGAAGCCAGTAGAAATAGGTTGGCAGTTCAAGATCTTTCTAGAAAATTCCTTTTGTCACCAAAATGGTCGCCAAATTTATCGCCAAGATTAGCATCTCAGGGAAACAAATTCGCAGCTTTGTAACATTATATTTGTAACTCCTTCCAGGGCCCTAATTTAAAAGTATTATCCAGTGAACATTTTGTGCATTTATTCGATGTATTTTTAAGAGCCATTATTTTGAAAATCAGACAAAAAAGTGAAATTTTGATAGTTGTATTTTTTGATTGGCTCGATTATTTTTTATGTTAAAGTATGTCTTGGGAAATGAATACTGTTCAAGTTTGAGATCCTAAAAAAATTTTCCCTCCCCTGTAGAAAATGTCAAAGTTCAAGGTCGTGCATTGCATTTTTCATTAAAAGTTAAATGCGAGTATGTTTGAAATGCTCTATCTAAGGAAAGCAACAACATCCCAAACTTTTGTTTCACTATGCTATTAGTATACTACTGCCTACTTATAGACATGCACTTGTTTCCATGGGGCATTGTTGCTTTTCAGTGTTATGTTGTAACAAAGTGAAAAATACAGTTTTTGCCGTTTTTCTGCCCTTATTATCTTGGTTAAGCAACAGTACCCCAATATTTTTTTTTACTGAATATGAAAGTTCACTATTAGGGCAAGCTATGTGACCTAGCACTTTACTGGGATATTGATGTTGTTAGCAGATATAACCATCGAAATTTTCAAAAAATGCAAAATCCACAACTTTATATTTAGGCCTATCTCAAAAAAGCACCATCGCCAAAAAAGACAAAGTGTACAATCTTGTAGCTAAATATATGTACTAATACATGGAAAAGAAAAAACAATGGGGTCTCATGCCATTTTCAAGAAAAAAATTACCGAAGTTGCATGTGACTGCAATGTCAGTGATCACGCCCCCCCCCCCTTTTCAGACAGTGAAGCCGGGTCTTCCCATTGAGAATAAACCAAAATGATATTTTTTATAAGAACTGTATCTGTAATTATAACATATAATTATAAAAGAAAAAGCAATGAAGCATCCTATTTTTAAAAAAAATTAAAAAAAAACACCCATGGTTTTCTAAGTAATGAATTTATATAAATTACTGTAAAAAAATGAGCAATAAAGCAAAAAAGGACACATTCTGTAAATTAACGCTTATTATTTATTCATTTCTTCATGTAATTTGGTTCAGAGAGAGAAAAATCCAGCTTTTAATGGGGAAGGGGCACTTATTTTACACAATATTTCTTCACCTTTGTACCAGTAATGATCTTCTGACAGTGTAAAAGTATTTCTGCCATGTCTTTTCATACACTTCACCTTCATATCGTTGTTTTCGATATTAGTTATTTCTCCAGAATACCACATCTTTTCAAATGAAATGGCAACTGAATCAGTGATATTGTAATCACTTCTATTGTTGAAAATAGATCTCATAACTTCGTGTACATTTACTTGTTTCTTCTTCATCAAAATTGGTATTTTCCTGATGAACTTCTGTATTTGACATAGCTGAAAGACCTTCTTTCCTTTTTCTTGCAAATCTAGCAAATAAGGACTGAATCTGAACTTTTGAGAGAAACTCGTCAGGACTAAATATTTTCTTCCCTTCCTGTATTTCTGTTGTCATAGCACGCTGAACTTGTTCTGGAGTCTGCTTCTGACATGTTGTTTCTCCAAAGTTAAATTTTTCAAGTACAAATCCTTTTTGTTTAAAAATCTAACACTTATTCTTGAAGGAAGAGCCCAACCTTCTGACAATATTTCAGATAAAATGTTCTCATTGAATTTTTGAGACGCTGCATTAACAGGCAGCTTGCATGTGTGAGATTCACTTGAAAGAAGTTTATATCCTTGCACAGTGTTTATAAAACTTTGTATGATTTTATCATAAGAAGTGACAATTTTTACATAGTTATGTTATCCACTGTAAATATGTTGCTGAAGTTGCTCATCAGTATGAAAAGAACTCATGCAATTTTGGTCTGAGAAGAAATAGTTTGCTGCATACTCTCTATCCAGTCTTTGCTGTTTTGGTTTTACACTAAAAACCTGCTGTGATGATGAAAATTCACTGAGTACATTATAGCCAGAAGAAAGTACTGCTACTTCATTTAGGGAAATATCTTTCCCAGGGCCATACTTTTAGTCTAGTATATGTGGCTTCTGCTGAATGATATGTACTAATATTCTGAATTATTTGAAATGTACAATGGATATTTGAATTATTGATTTCAATCACAGACACTTTGAAATTTCTTACACCACCCATGTACAGTAAACTTTCTTTTAACTCTGAGGCGTTGCTGATATTCTTTCCAGAACTCAAGTATGCTGTACGACAATGCTGAGCATTTGCAGTTTCTCGATCACATTGATCTTCTCCGAGCTGAGGCTCCTTATAATCATGCCTCAGTAGTTTCATTCCATATTTCTTGAACGTTTGGATTTCTAACTGGATATGTCCATTTCCACTGTAACCATCAGCATTGTCTGACTTCATAAAAAAGTGACAGATAGTTGGGAAATCTGTCTTAACTTGTTTTGCAACATGCTAAAGCACACTTAATGTGTGTTCCAGTCCTTGATCACTATGCTCCAAAATTGTAAATACACTTGTTTTTGTAATGTATCATCACTTTTAAAAATCAATACATCAATATGTAGACTCATACCCTTTTTACCAAAATATTTCCTCTGAGATTCTGGAAATTTTATTGGAATAATCTTCTGTGCCCAATCTTTTATCCATAATGCAGTTTCGAAAGTTTATTTACTCACTGCAAATATTTTTAGAATTTGTTTGTTGCACATCACGAATTGTACGCTTCATCCAATTAAGTAATGCATTATGAATGTACTGTAAATCATACAATAGTTCAATCTGGAAGTCTTCATTTTCAATTCTTAAAACTTTCTGTTTTATAAAATTTAATAATTCAAAAATTTCCATGTACCTGGACAGAATTATGATGCACTATGATCATTGTAATTTTCACACATCTGACGAAAACCAACATCATTTGGATCACTAATGACAAACAAAGGTCAATGCAACTGATATCGAAAACAGCGATATGAAGGTGAAGTGTATGAAAAGACATGGCAAAAATACTTATAAACTGTTGAAAAAAGATCATTACTGGTACAAGGGTGAAGAAATATTGTGTAAAATAAGTGCCCCTTCCCCATTAAAAGCTGGATTTTTCTCTCTCTGAACCAAATTACATGAAGAAATGAATAAATAATAAGCGTTAATTTACAGAATGTGTCCTTTTTTGCTTTATTGCTCATTTTTTTACAGTAATTTATATAAATTCATTACTTAGAAAACCATGGGTGTTTTTTTTTAATTTTTTTTAAAAATAGGATGCTTCATTGCTTTTTCTTTTATAATTATATGTTACAATTACAGATACAGTTCTTATAAAAAATATCATTTTGGTTTATTCTCAATGGGAAGACCCGGCTTCACTGTCTGAAAAGGGGGGGGGGGCGTGATCACTGACATTGCAGTCACATGCAACTTCGGTAATTTTTTTCTTGAAAATGGCATGAGACCCCATTGTTTTTTCTTTTCCATGTATTAGTACATATATTTAGCTACAAGATTGTTACATTACACTTTGTCTTTTTTGGCGATGGTGCTTTTTTGAGATAGGCCTAAATATAAAGTTGTGGATTTTGCATTTTTTGAAAATTTCAATGGTTATATCTGCTAACAACATCAATATCCCAGTAAAGTGCTAGGTCACATAGCTTGCCCTAATAGTGAACTTTCATATTCAGTAAAAAAAATATTGGGGTACTGTTGCTTAACCAAGATAATAAGGGCAGAAAAACGGCAAAAACTGTATTTTTCACTAACTTTGTTACAACATAACACTGAAAAGCAACAATGCCCCATGGAAACAAGTGCATGTCTATAAGTAGGCAGTAGTATACTAATAGCATAGTGAAACAAAAGTTTGGGATGTTGTTGCTTTCCTTAGATAGAGCACTTCAAACATACTTGCATTTAACTTTTAATGAAAAATGCAATGCACGACCTTGAACTTTGACATTTTCTACAGGGGAGGTAAAATTTTTTTAGGATCTCAAACTTGCACAGTATTCATTTTCCATAACCTACTTCAATATAAAAAAAATCAAGCCAATCAAAAAATAAAACTATCACACATTGTCTGAAGTTCAAAATAATGGCTCTTAAATTAAATAAGAAAAGTAAAGTAAAAGCGAGTATTTAAAGAAAACTCAGGTTAACCCTTAATAAAGCCATTTTTTTTCTAGTAGTGGTATAAAAAAGTAACTTTGGCATTGGGATTAATTTAAGAAAAGAAATTCATTTATCTTATTGGATGGCATTATTTTTTGTTAATTTTACTAATTGACAATTAATTGCCAAGTCAAGACACTTTGTTATGGTTTGAGATAAGAAATTGGAACATATAGGCTTTTGTTTCATTGGAAAATTTGACAAGAACTTATGCCAACCTTAAAAAATGCATTTAAAAATTGATGAATTTGGTGGGAAGCATATTCACACGGCCTTAGAAAGGGTTAATCCTTCGGCACGAGTGCCGCATATGTGCGTTTCAGCTTCACTCATATCAAGGACGAGCGCCGCAAAACTAAACAGCACTTGTATAAATTCACAAAAGAAATCACTACTAAATCTCGTTCACAGCACTTTCAATAACGCTCAATGTCTTATTAGCTGATCAAAGTCCAATTGACTGACTCTTGGTTTGAGAGCTTGATTTTATACCTTTTGAACAGGAAGTGACATCATATAGCAATCTCGAGACGGTTCTTGATATTCTTAACTAGTGACTTGATAAACAAAATAAGTAGGAGGTTTTTCAATGGAGTCCATTGGTCTTTGAAATAAAGGTGCAATAACTTCTTGACATTCTGTATCATGCCCAAGTCCATGGTTTTCCAAAAAAAGTTTTTCCGTAAATAAGAATGAAGAAATAAAGACAAAGGCAGAAAATATCCGAATTTTAGAAAGTGTGAAAACAATATATTGTTACGGAATTGTAAAGTTGTTTCCCTGGCATGGTAATCTTGGCGACAAAAGGAATTTTCTAGAAAAATCCTGAACTGTCGTCCTATCTCTACTGGGAGGCAGTAATTTCATGAACCTTCTAGACTTCATCACTTCCTATGTAATGACGGCACTTCCTGTTGAAAAGGTATAAAACCAAGAGTAGTCAGTTGGAATTTGTTCAGCCAGCAAGCTGGTGAGCTGATAACAGGGTTCTTACATTTTGATTTCATTAAATAAATCAATCAGGGTTCTTACTGATTTTTTAAATTAAAAATCAAGGAGTATTTAACGAGTTTTCAAGGAGTATTTTCAAAATTTTCAAGGAGTCAATATTTACGCATGAAAAAGGTTTCCCTTTTTAAAGTACACAAAAGTTATATTAGAGTATTTAAAACATTGCTAATAACTCAAATAAATGTGGTTATATTTATTTCTTTTATAAGCTTTTAACAAACTGATTTATCCAAGAATACCTTGCTAAATCTAATTATATGAAAGTGGAATGGTGCCGCTTAGACACACATTTTTATATAAAATTTTACAACTACCCCCAAAGTTCAAATAGTTCATTACATATCATGATTTACCATGTTTCAAATAAAAAACTATTTCATTAATTTTTTTTAGAATTTAAATTCTTAAATAATTTCCATGCCTCACTGTGCACCTTATGTAGTGCACAGTGATCCAGTATTTAAAATATAGAAGTGAAAACAGAGAAATGGATTTAGATAACTGAGGGTTTTTTTTTTGGCATTTTCATTGCTTATACAATAGTATATGAAGAAAATAAAATTAACAAAATTTCTTGATTATTAAAACTAATTTAGCTAAAATTGATTAATAGTATCTATTTTCCTTCAACTTCATCACAATATATGTCCTTTACAACAAACGGTACAATTTAAAGAAATACAGTTAATTTTTCGAAATAATGCAAGAGAAATAACATTCTCAATTTGCATCATTCTATTGTTTTGGTTATTACTGACTGGCACTTAACACCAATTATTAAATTTTGGATACTGCTAGGAGATGAACATCAAATCGTGAAAAGAGCAACGTGAAATACCGCGTAATTCATACAGCGGCGATTTAGAATCCTTTTTATCAGTGAAACATAGTACACATATAATAAAAGAAATGTTAAAAATTGAAAATCAAGGAGTTTATAAGGAGTAAAACCCAAATTCAAGGAGTTTCCATAGTGCTTGAAAATGAAAATCGTTTTCAAGGAGTGTACGAACCCTGGATAAGAAACATGCGAGAGCTATTGAGAGTGCTGTGTTGAAGAAGATTTATACAAGTGCTGATTTCTTACCTGTGCTACGTTTGTTTTCTTAGTATATACATAGAATAAAGAGCTTTTTTTTTTCTTTTATCCTGCTTATTGGACTGCATTCACGTACACTCACAAGACGAATTTTGTTACATTATAATTCAAGTTTTCATCGTTTGCATCACATAAATGAAGCACTTTATCATTTCCACAGTTATGAATGAATTGCGATGGAACAACATATAAATGGCGCTTTACTGCAACTAAACAGACTTCCTAAAAGTATTCTTAAAAATATAGCAATTAATGTTTTTTTTATATATATTTTTTCAATTTAGAGTTATCAATTTATACTGGAAAAATATTGCATGCTTTCTAACCTCACCCATTAACCCTTTGTCAGGCTCAATATTCGCACCAATGAGTTTGGCCACAATGCGCCCGACAAGCACAGGTAAACAATATCGCAATTAATATTGTTAATACCCACTATTTTAATTTAAGCATTCTAAAATTAATCACTGACCTTCGTGGGAGGTTTAACCACTTAACAGTTTTGCCCGAACACCGTGCGGGCTCTGCGAAAGGGGACTTCCCCAATTTGCCCAAACGCCGCTTGGGCAGGTAATTTTTCTAAGCCAATCCACTGATTTTCCCGGCTTTTTCACATTGCAATGCTTCGTAAATGGCTCTAGCTGTCTAATTAATGTTGGATAGCAAAACAAGTGTAAACCAGTTTTTAAGTTAGGTTAAGTAAACCAGTTTTTTGGTCCTTTTTTCTTCTGCAATTAAAAATTAATAAAATAAATGCTTGTAACTGTTTTGACTGCCGATTTGAACTTATAAAATCAATTTGAATACAAAATTGCTTATACAAAATGTGCTTATTTTTGGACACAATATTGCAGGAAAAAGAAATTGTTAAGTGGTTAAAAGAAGAAAAATACTGGGGATATCTTTGGTAAAAAGTCACCAGGAAGTGAAGGCACGAGAGCCGTGCACTTCTTCACTTTCGGAATGTAAAGCACCAGTCTTCCCGTCACTGAAACCAAACATGCTGGTGTTTGGTTTAGTTTAGTCACATTAACGTTCCATTTTGAAACAACACAAGGGCTATTTTGGGAAGAACCTCGAAATTTTGAACCATGACCAAATGACGAGGACGACCGAGCTGGCACCCCATCTCCAAACTTCCACACCACACCAACAGGAGGACATTAGACCCTCTACGTATGATTTAATGAGCAACAGGCCCAATACACGAAGGATTTTAAGTGGAATCAGGTTTAAAAACTGGAACCCTTTGACCCCTAAACCTGAGACCTTACCACTAGGCCACTGTGGCCTCATGCCTCTGATTGAAAAAAATTTTAGGGGCAACCATTTTTACAACAATAAATTTTATGCAATAAAGTCATGAAATGAGTAAAATAATAATCTATGATAAAAAAAATGGATATTACAAGCAATCACGTGTGTGACGAATTCAGGCACAATGTTCTTGCATATCAATCAATGTGGCGACATCTGCACTCCTCAGAGAACAGGCAAGTCAATTGAATGAGTAAAATAATAATCTATGATAAAAAAGCGGATACTACAAACAATAACATGTGTGACGAATTCAGGCA
>BGPR01039752.1:1587-14193 GCA_013235015.1 Araneus ventricosus
CACAGAGAATACTCAAAATCATAAAAATTTTGCAAACACATATATAACTAAAAACGAAAACACATAATCACAAATACATTATACACACTATGATTTAGCCTAAAAATAAGATTTTAACTAAGTAATAGATACTTCTTTTGAACTGAAAGCTCAAAATAATCATTTTAAATTAATTTTAAAAATATTATTAATTTACAAAAATTAAAAAAAATGTTGTACCCAATAAAAGTGAAAATCATTACGGAATTATTTCCTTACACTTTCTAAATTATTTGGTCCTTTAAAATCAGTTAAAAATTATTATAAAAAACGAAGTACTTTTATCACTAACGATGTTGATCAATTTAATTTTCTAAAGACCCCACCTGAAACATAAGTTGGAGTCCAAAATACTGTTTAATTATGTCATTGCACTAGGCGGCATAAGATCTATCTCTTTCTTTGACAGGGTGCAGTGGAGCCGGAAAGACGTTCCGACATTGCTTATTTTTTCACGAGAAATAAATAAGAAAAAAATTGTGAAAACCCAGATAGCACGCAAGTGTGATTTTTCTTGATATTAGCTTGTCATGACAAACTTGATGCGTCAACTTTGCAGCAAACTTCCTGCAAAGTAACAAAGCATAATCGACCAACCCACTTGCAAAACAAGTTTGCTGTGAAGTTGTTATGACAAACTTTACACCACAATTTCAAAACAAGTTTGCTGCAAAGTTGATACAGCACACTTACATACCACGACCTGGCTACAGTTGTACATATCTGGTTTTGATCTTTGTCTCTGTTTTAAAAATATCCGATTCTAATAGCACCTCCTAAATCGTCCTTCTTATTATTAATTCAATAAATCAATGATAGTTGTAAAAAGTTAAATAGGTTTTTTTTTTTATAAAAAAAATTGAAAAATTCTCCTTCTTTTTACTAAATATAAAACTCGCACTTTAAAGAAAACTATATCGTCTTTTTCTTAATGTTGAAATTTTAACGTTCATAAACAAAATTTAACCTAAAAAACAGTCGATGTTTGTTGAAAAATAATAACTTACATTTTGTCCCATATTTTTAAAAGTAATTACTTTTGAACCCTAATTTCATAATTTATTCTGCTAGCAAAACGTAGTTATTAGCGAAAATTGCTCTCCCTTTGACTTCAAATCATATTCTCAACTGAAAATTAAAAAAAATAATGAAATCAAGAAGACAGTTTAAAATAAAACGTGTAGATCCACGATCTATTAGCGCAATCTGTCTTCTGCAATCGAGGTCCAGCTGGCTCAGTGGCTAAGGCGACAGGTTTAGGCGGCGGGTTGTCTGAGGTCCGTCTGCGTACTCTGTTTTTGCTATAGTTTGCAATGTGCTTGACGCAACAAGCTTGCTGCAAGTTCGACGCGTGTTGACTAACTAGTTTGCAATTACTTGTTTCAAGCTCGCACACTTGTCGTGTCAAACTTGCTGCAAGCTTGCAGATTTGCAGAGCAAGATTGCTGCAAACTAAAATTGCTATATGGGAACGTCTTTAAAACAGCTTTATTTGTGTCATCCAGGTTAGGGCGTTCCGACACTGCTTATTTTGCGACTACACCATTTATTTTACTTTCATTTTTCATTATTTTACAGAGCATCTTTAAAATTTTGAACTAATTTAATTAACAGTGTTCTGTATCCTTCAGATTGGTTCACCAACTGCATTAAGTGATGAGGATCTCCTAGAAGAATTAAAAGCTGCTGCCAAAGTCAATGGCTTGTATGTTCCAAGTGGAGCTTTATGGGGTGGTGAAGATATCAGAAAGATGTCCGATTCTGGAATACTTCAGGTATGCAATAATGCTTTGAAAATTCACGTATTTTTATTATGGATTTCTTAGTATTTGGTTAAAAGTGTGTATGCTTTTAAATATGCATATTTTAAGCAAAATTGGAGACAAAATTAATTGAATATTGCAAGAAGATATTTTTACTGAATAGAAACAGTTACATTAACATGACGAAATCTTTCTAAACTAGAAAATCACCCGTCATGGTATGACGGGTGCAAATTGCCTCTTCATTCGAGAGATTTCCCATCAAATTTGACGCGTTTCAATATGCGAGAGAAATGTTTAACATTGATTGAAAACAAATAAAGTAAACATATGTTTTATGACAGGAAATATTTTTTTATTTGCATATTATTTACTCTTCTTGCAAAGCACTTCTCTGCTTGTCAAACGTTGCCAAAAAATATTATCAAATTCTATCACCACGATTGTAATAAATAATCAGATGCATCGTGGCGTCCAAACTATATCACGCGCATGATATACCACTGACGTAATTTACTACTTTCTATTAAAAACGGAAATTAATTTGAAATATAGGATTAATATAATTTAAAATTTCTCTGGAACAATTTATCATAGCGAGATAAATTTTATATCAATCGATAGAAAATTTTGTTTCACTATTTTAGAGCTATTAAATTTGAAATTAGAACGACAATTACTTTTTAAATTTAAAATGACTGAAATTTAGGTTCTCTAACAATGAAATAATGCTGTTTAACGTCTCGCAGTGCTATGGCGCGAATTTTAATGCTGGTGACGTCAGAGCGTTACCGGATCAGTGAGAGACAGATCTGGGCTATTATGTATAATATGATTACAATGTGTTACAAAAATCTTCTGGTGGGTGTACGGGAATTTTGGCCAACAAGCAAGATAAAAAAGTAACACTTTATTCCGCGAAGATTCCAACGAAACACTAAGAACAGGTAACAAAACTAAACAGTACTTATATAAATTAACAACACAGGCGGATAGCAGATCACTAATAGATATGAGTAACAGCACTTTCAATAGCGCTGATCTCACTAGCACTGCCGTCAAAGCTCCCAAGACGATTGATTCCTCGTTGGAGTATCTTGCTTTTTATAACTTTTCCAACTGGATGTGACGTCACATCGAAATATCTCGAAGGTTCTCTAAATTTCCGTTCCAGAAGATGAACCTAGTAGTAGAACCATGATAGTTGAATTTTCTAGAAGCTTCTTTTTGACGCCAAATTTGCTGTCAAATCACCAAAATGGTCGCCAAGTTTGTCAGCAAGGTCAGGGTTCATTTGCTTGGCTCCCAGTAAAACCTGTGTAGAACTATCTTTCTTATCTTAAGATTAACACGCCAGAGAAACAATTTACAGCTTCGCGGCAAATGTATTCGAAAGATCTGTGATGTATTTTGGAAACATTCTTTAAACTTTCTTCATTTATTTATGAATGAAAGCAATAGTTTTCTGCCAAATCGCCAAAATGGACGCCATGTTTGTCATCAACATCAGGGTTCATTTGCTTGGCTTCCAGTAAAACCTGTGTCTCTTTCTTATCATTAGATTAACATGCCAGGGAAACAACTTTACAGCTTCGCGGCAAATGTATTCGAAAGATCTGTAATGTATTTTGGAAACATTCTTTAAACTTTCTTCATTTATTTATGAATGAAAGCAACAGTTTGCTACCAAATCGTAAAATGGTCGCCAAGTTTGTCAGCAAGGTCAGGGTTCATTTGCTTGGCTTCCTCGATTGTTAATATTTTTTTATAAATATAGATACAGTTCAAATGTGTGCTGAAATTTTTCAAAAAAAACTTTTCATGATACTTAAGAAATGATAATTTGAAGAAATGATAAAATTAAGAATTGAGGAATTGATAATTTGGAATAGGGTTAAAAATGTGAATATTCCATTAAACCTTCTTTTATTAATAACATATAAATCTTGATTAAAATATTATTGAAATAAATAAAAAGCCATCAAAAATTTAATTTTGTTTTTGAGTTTTGCAGTCTCTTACTGTCAGCATGAAAAAACACCCTAAAAGTTTAAAATTAGAAGGATATTTGAAAGATAAAAATGCCGAAGTTAAGGACGAAGCTGTTGTTTTATACCAAGGTATGCTTGTAAATTCAGTTTACTTATTGTGATTTTAAATACAGTCGACGCTCGTTATAACGACCACACATTATAAAGACCATTCCATTATAACGACCAGTGATAAAATCCCCAACTGTGTTTCCCTATGCACTCTATGTTATTTTACTTCCGATATAACGACCGTCCAGTGTCGTCTAATCCCAATACAACGTCCGAATTCAGCGGACACTCTTCCCGGTATTTTTCCAAAAAGAACATGTTTCTAAACTTAAACGACCTTGATAATTGTATTGCCTAGCTTCGTAGATGTAGAGTCATTAAATTACCTCTCACCACAGCACGGAAATTAGAATAGCCTATAATAAAAAATGTTCTAAGTGCTATTGAGACTTTAAAATGTTTTTTTGAAAGGTAATACAGAACACTATTTATCATCTTTAACTGAAATGGAAAATTATGTTTTGCAAGAATCACATATGCAGAAAAGACAAACAACCATTTCTGATTTTTTCTTTAGAAAATAAAGTTTTGAAAGTATATAACACCCTTTATTTTCAACTTTAAAATCTGTTTTAGAAATATATTTTTAATTGATAGAATTTTATTTTTAATACCAATGATAAAAAATAATTTGAGCATTTAGTTGGAATCTCTTTAAAAATCGCCTATTTTTACGGAACTGCTGAGCATGCGTGTGTACATTTTTTAATTATATCCACTATAGCGACCACTCGTTATAAAGAACTTTTGCTGTGGGACGCAGAGGGTCGTTATAAAGAGCGTCTACTGTATATATTTTTCATGCTCGATTGCATGCACGCCTTACGTTTCTGTCAATAAGAAATAAGTGTCTTTATGTCTAAGGATAAAAAACACTATTAAAATAGATCTTTTATTGGCCTAAACCTGAATGTGATTTCAAAAGTATTTGCACATCCTGTTTAAATAAATACACATTAAAAACTATTATTTTTTATTTAAAATAATGTTTTTAAGTATTTTGTAAATTTTGTTGTACTACTGTATGTGTTCTTGTTAAAATATAACTTAAAGGAAAGTGCATTACTTGTTTTATAGTGTTTTAGACTTTCTTAGATTTTCTAGTTCATTTTATATTAAATTATGAGAAGTTGATTCGTAAATGAGCTAGAAATTTATGGGGTAACTGTGAAAAATGAACATTTAAAAAATTAATTTATATGAAGCGTTTTATTTCACAGAAATTTAGCTTTAGGTATGAAGTTTTTTTAAATAATCATTTAAATAAAAAATTGTCAATATAATTTCAGATTCAAGAATAATTAGCAATTTTAATTTTTTTTTCTCGGCAAACCTGGAGTTTAAGGTGCGTACTATTTTCCCGCCAATTTTCTTTGGCGCAATTTTATTTGCCGTCGCCAAACACTGTTTAGGATGCGCAGTGAGATTTTTATAGGTCTCCTGCGCATTCGATGCCTATGGCATCTCAGAACGAGAGATTGAGCACGCGATGCCTTTGGCATTGCAAGTGTGTACCGGGAAATTTTTTTTTAACTTAAAAAAACATCAGTGGCTTCGTTTTCAGCAAAGCGGGCCCCTCGTAGCTTCGATTTTTCATTGAAGAACGAAACACATAGAGAAAGCACGAACACAGGAAAAACACGACGTCTGAAGACGATTAAACGTAGCAACCATTGTTTCCAGAAAAAACATTCCTTGTTCGATATTTGGAAGCCAAAATCAGCAACACAGAGAAAGCGAATCAGCAAACTCGATGAACAAAAGTCTTTAGAAGAGAAGCGAACGGTTTATTGAAAAAAATCGTTTGGTAAATCATCCTGAAATCAACCAAACGAAGTATTATTCAAATTCGTACGCCGACCAATCAAATCGAAGAGAGCAGACAGTGGACCAATGGAAATGAGGCGAAATTAAGGGCATGCGCCGTAGACAGGTAAACAAATAACTGTCGGCGCGTGCGCAAACGACGCCGAAAAAATGTTCAACTCGCATCCAAAACTAATGTTCTGGCACTTTCTCTCTCTTGGCGACAAACAATTGGCGAGCTTAAAGGAAACGAAGTGCACCCTAAACTCCAGGTTAACCTTTTTCTTTTGTTATTGCCCTTTTATTCCAGGGAAGAAATGAATCCCATTATAATATGTATTGTTTTAGTTCAAGTAGTCTCTTATGAAATGAATTTTCTGTAGTTCCAATGGATTTCATTAATGTATTAATTTTTTTAGAAAGCATAAAGATATTTGTCTAAATTTACTGAACTGAAATCCATGATTTTTTCTAAATAACCTTTCTTTAACAATTTTGCACCATATGGTTATTTTAAAAGCAAAACTAAATATTCTTTGGATTTTTTTATTATATCGTTTTAATTTTTTCAATGAAAGAAAGCAAACGATACAAATAAAATTATCGTTACTTTCCTAAAGATGTGTTTATATGTTTACAACCTTAGGATTTATATTTTTATTATATTTCTTCATTGACTTATTTATTCCTATCTGATGTTTTGAATATCAAATCATAAATATTATGTTTATCTGAACGTTAAAATGGATTATTAAGTTATTATTTTGGAACCATTTTTTTCGAATTCTGCATCATTTAATTTTAAAAATTTAGTCATGCTGTTAATTTTTTCCAATTTTTAGTTTTCACCATTGGAAGGTTTATTAATTTTTGAAGTAAGTTATATTAATCTAAAAAATTTTAAACCATTTAAGGTATCCGACTGGTTTAAAATCGTCGTTTTTGATGAAATAATAAAAAAAATTTTATGACTTAATTTTGTAGCCTGTTTAATCAGCTTTCTAAAACTGTCTCACTTTTTACTCTACGTGAATTACAAATGAAGTTACAGCTGTTCTATTACCGAACTGTAAGCATTATTTTATGTTGCATGAAAACTTTAAATGCGTTTTCTGAGAAATGATATTTTTTGAGGAAAACTGTCGACCGTAACAATGATTTCTCAAAAAGTTATTCAAGTATTGATATGAAATTTTCTGAGATTGCTTTCTATAATATGCTTGATGTTTTCCTCTAACAACCAATGCCAATTTTAAAATCAAGTATTATTTTTAAGTGCTTAAATATAAACGAAAAGCATTTTTTATGAAAAATTACCAGTTTAGTAACTATGTTCAGCTATATCTCAAAACTATTTTGAAGCACAAGAAATATTTTAGAGCATAACACAGATAACTGGCATAAAAATGTACTCCTACAAAGATTTATGCATATTTAGAATATGATTTTGTCTATGGCAAATATTTTAGTCATTTTTCTTCAAATTTCTCAGTTTTTAAAAAAAAATATTATTTTGAAAGCCTAATTTTACAATATTTTCATACTTTTAAAACATATGCAGTTGAAAAATAACATTAAAATATATATATATAAGTTATTTTTCAAAAAATGTCTCCGAACACAGTCGGATACCTTAATATGAAACAAAATATATATTCACAACAAAAACATATTGGGTGTTCAACATTTAATAAGCTGCTTTCTTTTTATCATTATTTTGTTCAGTTGAATTAGATTTTCAGTATTTTTTAGGTTGTGTTCTGGATATTTGTGCACTTGCTCCTTACAATACAAATACCATGGCGGCAGCTGCCATAGCTGCCCCAAACTTAGGATTCAAAGGTGTCACAGGTTGCTTAGTGTCTGACCCGAAGTAAGAATTTCTTTTTTTCATTCGAAAATTGTATTATGAACATCTTAAATATCAATGTATTGCATCATCTTAGACGTACTCTATTGTGAACAGTTTCGAAAAGGTTACTATTCTAATTTCTAATACACTGTTTCCATTGAAACAAGCGATGGCCTGATATCAGAGTCACAGTTTCGTGACTGAAGGGTCATGGGTTCGAGATGAATCCTGCTAAAAATCTGCCATATAGGAGGGCTGGTGCATGTTAAATTTTTCGAAGTCACATAGCCTCCTGCTATATAAGAAATTAGAAAGGATGCAAGATCAGATATTGTCTCTTTGTCACATGATCACGGCTCAAAGCCACATAATCCATCCCAAAATAGCCCTCACGTAGCCTCAAAATCTAATTTTTTTATTAATTTGTCTAAATGATTTGATTCCCTACCCTTCCTGTTTTTCCACCTGGTTTGCTTTTCTTTTTCGAATACAGATGGCGCCATGGTTCTAGTTCTTCTTTACAAAGATAAAAAGGGGAATTACTTATTTAGGCGGGAAGTTCGCGTTGGTTTTCAATAAAAGCGAGGACATTTTATATCTCTTCTAAGCGTGGGGTAAGTTTATTTTTATGAAGGATGTTATTCAGCCCGATGGCTAATATTTTTATTTCAATCTTATTAGCGTTTTTATGTTTGTGTTAGGTTTTCCTTTTTACTTTCTCGTATACGAAGTATACAAAGAGAAAGTATTGTAATCGTCAAAAAATTCGAACTCGAGATTTTGACGAATCTCCACGTTTTAGACCTCCCTGAGTCCAAAAAACACAATTTTGAAATCATGTCTGTGTGTCTGTCTGTCTGCCTGTGTGTTTGTCTGTGAACACGATAACTCGAAAACTATTAGAGCTACGGGGATGAAATTTGGTATGTGGTCATTAAACATAATTTGTAGGTTTCTATCTAATTTTGGACAAAATCCGTCAACGGAAAGTCTGTCTATTTGTATGTACGCGGTCATGTGAACGCTATAACTCAAAAACTTGAATAGATAAATGGATAAAATTTGGAACACAGTTTTATCGTTATGAATGATGGTCCGTATAAAAGTTTGGGCCAAATCCGTCAAAAAGAGGCGTTCAAATTGCATATTCAATTTCTTTTAATCCGATTCTCATGCGCATGCGTATTGGTAGCAATCTGTTATTGTTGTAAATTTTATTTACAACAATAAATAATGTTTTCAAGCATCAATTGTTAACAATTTTTTTTTTGTTGCAAATCAAACCGATCTCATTATTTCAGCAAATCTTTTATTCACGCGCTTTTGCAATTGTTACGGTTGTGGTAGTATAAATTGTTTTCTTGGGAATTCAATTCAAAAGCAGAATTTTCGCTTTAGTATTCATTGCATTGCCTATTTTATCGCGCCTGCTTCAAAGTAATATATTTTTGAAACGTGGCAACAGATATTTGATTTCAGGTTTTTTTGTTTTACTTTCTCGTACACGAAGTATACAAAGAGAAAGTATCTCCACTTAGAAAGTATACGAGAAAGTTTAGGGGAGACCACACCCGCTGGTTCTTTTAAGATATTGCTTATTAGATTATGCCGATCTCCTTTGTCTTTTGTTGGGAAATTTCGGACTAAGAGAAGCTATTTTTGGAGTAATGCAAGCTTCTTACAGAAAGATTTCCAAAACATTTTGAATCCATTTCGAATCTAGTCCTTAGCCCTTGACAAAGTGGATTAGAATGAATTCTTTGTTTGTTTAATTCGATTCTCTCAGAGTATTTTTCTTAGTTTTCTGCTTTCTTTCAATGATTTTGATTTCCAAATTATTGTAACTTTGAGTAAAGGCATTTCATAAATTGTTTTCCAGATCAATAATTTAAACAGCATAGTGTTCATATTTGAATATTGTGCTATATTTAATGTAAAATATTCCCATCCATGCCGTGTTGCAGCTGCTTATTTCTTTTATAGATAAATTAACATTATTACGTAAACTCCTGAATCTTCATTTTTGAAGCAGTGAAAATACAATCAGTGTGTAATTATCTGTATTTTTCAGATAAGAAAACTATTCATATCATACTGTTTTGGTAATCGATTAGTTCAAACTTGATGTGATTCATCACATACTCAAGTACTTCATTATCAGTGGTATGATGGACCCGGAAGTCGATATAACGCTGTCATAGTACTGCTTTTGACGTGAAAACGTCTTTCCGCTCGTTACAGTGATAGCCGGTCGAGCTTTCTTGTGTGACAAAATACCGTCAGATTTGAATCGCTAATAACTACGAGACTAACAATGCGAAAAGAATGGTTGATCCCACAACGGATAGATCACATCTGTAAGAGTTTGTCGCATAGTGTTTGTTTTGCCTGTGACGTCATCGTACCGGTGTAGACGCATGCGCGTGATTGTTATGAATTAACTTTATGTAAGGTTATAAATAAGTGTAGCGTGGAAACGCACTTAGCTCGGAGGTTCATTCTGGTGTCACTTTAAAGAGCTTGAGGAGTGTTACTAGGACCTAAAGTCAGACAATAAAAATATTTATTAGAATATAAGTAAAAATCGGTATTAAATTGAAAATTTCAGACTCCGCATGTTTTTTTATTATAAGGTGCAGAGTTCTCTTTCGAATTGTACGAAACTTACAGAATACTTGACAATACGTAAAAGAAACATTGTATTAAAATTTGAATATTACGGGAAATATGAGCATTTGTAGTAAATAATGTTTTACTGCGCATACGCGAGATGTAGTTCTATATATTGCCAACAGATGGCGCCAAAAGCTACTCTAAATAAAACATAAGAAAAGCGCATTCGGGTCCGTGCCGTATATTTTTCGTGAAAACGTCGGGATAAATAAAATAAGTGTTTCGTATTAATATGTAATTTAATTATCAACCTCTTTAATACAATATTTACGCAGAGTAGTAGAATGGTCACAGAATAGATAAATCACAAGTTTATCGCATGTACCAAGGGTCTGTAGTAGCTTGTAATTTATCTATTATGTAACCATTCTACTACTCTGTGTAAATATTGTATTAAAGAGATTGATAATTCAATTACATATTAATACGAAACACTTGTTTTATAATTTTATCCCGACGTTTTCGAGAAAAATCTACGGCGCGGACCCGAACTGCGCCTTTCTTATGTTTTTACAAATAATAAATAATAAAAAATATAAGATACCGCCTTGACACATAACGGTCTATTTCTAATCCTTATACTCAAAAATATGATTGTTATTCCAAATTAATAAAAGGAATTGGCCAATGGTGCCGGGAAGGTGATAAAAACATTACGGTTGCAAACATTTACATGTATTTTATGATTTAATTCTGAAAATTCATGAGATATTTTCTAAATTACTTACCCATGCCCATGAATTTACGCTGAAATTACTTAATTTTAATACAGCTTAAAATTAACATAAATATAAAAAATGTATTTTTTAACCTTTTCACTATATTTTGAACCACAGTATGCAATATGTTAATATTTGATCATAAATAAAATATAAAATAATAACTGTAAAATAAGTTTGTTTGACTGTTGACACTTTATTATTTCACAATTTCAATACCTAGATAAAATAATTATACATTTCAAATGTAAAAAATATATTTTATTGTGAATTCATCCCCTGCTTACCCTCCCTATCATCGTTCCATATTGTACCTCACTCCCCCTCCCACCTAGATTAGAGTGTTCCAGCACTACTTAATTTATGACTACACCATTGTTAATTATCCAAGCATGATTTGCTTCATCATGCGCTCAAGTGTTTTAAAATAAATGGTGCATCTGCATAAAACTGAATGACAGAAAATTATTCGAAACTATAGAGCACTAGCAGTAAACGCACGGCGTTACACGTGGCATTATTACTTCAACAAAATAAGAAAAAAGTACGTTAATCCAAAATAATATTAAAAAATTACAATATGAAATTCATTAGACCCCAAGCTAAGTATGCGAGGCAAAGAAATATGTTAAGACACTGGAGAGGATAATAAATCGAAGCCATTCAGTAAATATGACGTCATCCGCCGCGACGAAAGTCACGCAATGCACGCCGGGTACATTTTACTTGGTTCAAAGCTTCATTTCGGATGTGCGAGAAAAAGCGTTTGAACTGAACAATAAAATAATGAATTTAAATTCGAAGAAAAAAAAAAGCTATTTTATCCATTCCTGTTTTAAATCAGGGCGAAATATTCTAGTTACTACCTTAAAAAAATTGAAATGATAACGTCATTAGAACGTCGGATGTGCGAAAGTAAAAATGTAGAAGGGAAAATTTCAGAGAAAAGTTACAATTTTTTAAAAATTTCTCAAAATTCAACGAATTATGTTAGAAGTTCAAAACAAACTTCATTAGAACGGAAATCGCTTGTTCTTTCCGATTGTGTATCTATTTTCATCTTACGATCATCAGAAACAATGTAATGGGAAAATATATATCGAAAATGACCCAAAACAACACAAAATATTAAATAAAAATTTTCTGGATTAAATTTTAAAAATCGGGCTACGAGGTGCATTGAGTCACCATTACGACTACCTGTGTGCCAAATTTCATAGCTGTAAGTTCTATATTCGTCTGGACATCGCACACAAACATTGACTTTTTTTTCCAATTCCTATTGTTAGTTCACACTCTCCCTATATCTTGTTCAAATTTTGCAATCGATTTTAAACTAACTTCCCGATGAGCTGGAGACTTGAAACTTTAAGCATAGCTCAGAACTAGATGACAATGCAGTATTAATTCGCTTTCTTGTCTGTCTGTCATTTCATATTTTGCATGACGCATGCGCAGTACGTTTTTCATTATATCTCGAAAACTATTAACATTACAGACTTGGTTCTTGGGTATATGGATGGCCCATGGGATCATCGAAGCACCCCCATATTTTAGCCATATCTTTGCGCATGCGCAGTTCGTTTTTCATTATATCTCGAATCACCTGAGTAGGAATTGACTTAAAAAATTTTTTTATATTATTATAAGTA
>BGPR01039753.1:0-14193 GCA_013235015.1 Araneus ventricosus
GAATCTATTATTGGAAAACATACACTTCTGAAAATCGAAAAAAAAAAATGCTAAAACAAAGACTCTTGATTGAAGTTTCTTCAGTAAATTTACTTCGCTAGATAAAATTTATCTTAATGGGAAAGATTTAAAAACATTTTTGGTTCTGAAATTTTTTTTCCTGTGGATATCGATACGTTCAAGCATTTCTTTACTTAAAGCAATTTTTTATTTGTTTTTCTTTCCGATGAATACTCTCAATGCCAGAAGGAACACTGGAGATTTGTGCGGATATTATTTTCTCAGAAGATAATGTTCTTCGAAGTAACATGGCGATTCTGAAGAAATTTACTACTGATAGCAGCTAGTATCGGAAAATTGTCTAGCTTAAATTTATTTCGGAGTAAAGAATGAGAAAATGATATGCAATGTATAGATTCAAGAGTGGAACTTTTATATCCGATGCAGCTGGGGCTTGCGGATCGATTGGAGAAATGAGTTTTTCGAGTCAAAAGCCATAAATTAAAATATAGAGTAGTCTTCATTTTATCGACATTCGTTCCATGCATGAAGACATCCTTCAACTCTTAATCTTGTTGATCTTCTTAATGAATTTACCATCCCTTTTCTATACAAATTGTTTAGATATGTTTACTAAGCTTTCTGTTTCGATGTAACACAAGAACTGTTTGTGAGACAGACTCCGTTGTTTTGAGCCTTTGTCAGACGACGGCAACAATATCGTATCGGCAAACTCATTTACAAACTTCCTCATCATACTAGCTGAATGACGTTTTATTTTGACGTTTTACACCATGCGTCAGGCCCGAGTACGCAGCGAATCTCGACCCCACGTTCCACCAGGCCATCATGGTCTCCTAAACATGACCAGTGGCGGTTTTTCCCACAGGTGTTTGAGGTGCTCGCCTCGATCCTCGAGAATCTAGTGCGCCTCGAAACCTATTCGACATACATCGTAGTGCTAAGCCGATGGCGACTTTGAGACATCAGGAAGGCGGAGGAGGCCTCAAAGCAATTTTGCGCCTGTGGCCTCATATTCAGTGGCGGATTTTCGCATAGGTGTTAGAGGCGCTCGCCTCGTGCCTCGAGAATCCAGGAGGCCTCAAAACCATTCGGCGTATACAGTAGTGCTACGCTGACGGTGAATTAGCGGCATTGGGTAGGTGGACGGGGCCTCAAAACATATTCGATACATATTGTAGTACTATTCGACATACATAGTAGTGCTAAGCCGATGGCGACTTTGAGACACCAGGAAGGGGGAGGAGGCCTCAAACCAATTTTGAGCCTGTGGCCTCATATTCAGTGGCAGTTTTCCTCACAGGTGTTAGAGGTGCTTGCCTCGTGCCTCTTGAATCCAGGAGGGCTCAAATCCCATTCGGCATATACAATAGTGCTACGCTGACGGTGAATTAGCGGCATTGTGTAGGTGGACGGGGCCTCAAAACCTATTCGATGTATATTGTAGTACTATGCCTACGGCAAATTTGCGACATTGGTAGGGGTAAGGGACTTCAAAGCCTGTTTGACGTTCATCATAGTGCTAAGCTGACGGCGAATTTGGGACATTGGGGCTTCAGGTCAGTTTTGCAAATGTGGCCTCATATTGACAAAATCCGCCACTGAACATGACCCTAATAGCACAAGATATTCTAAGATATTTCCACAACACTATTCTGAACGCCGCATGATATTGTAAATATATCATATGAATATTGTAGTGCATCTTGTGCAAACAGGGGGGGGGGATGCTTGTTAAAGAGTTCACCATAAACAATGACCTAACAATCCCATTTATAAATCAATT
Source organism: Araneus ventricosus (assembly GCA_013235015.1). Taxonomy (NCBI): domain Eukaryota; kingdom Metazoa; phylum Arthropoda; class Arachnida; order Araneae; family Araneidae; genus Araneus; species Araneus ventricosus. Next base: position 1,808 of record BGPR01039753.1, read on the forward strand.
TTATTTCTTAAAGTATTTCTCTTTTTATTGACAAAGGATTGCGAATGTATTGAAGCTTAATGATACAATGCAGGATAAAAATTAATCCACATGACGACGCATCAAATATGATACGTACACACAAGCTCAAGTGCTTACGTTTGTTCAACCGTGGTGCTGAGTTAATATCTGGTGAGTGTTGGGGAATGTACGTTTACACACGAAATAATACTGACGTCACCAGCAGGCGAGCCATCTATGTTTGCAAACTTTCCTACACCCTTTGTTAATGGAGTTATAAAATGTTTGATTGAACCATAATTTTTTTTAAAATAATTTCCAATGTTGGGATTGTCTAAAGTTGCAGTCTTTATTAGAAATATTAATTTACACGAAGCATATACATTAATTGTTTAAATATGTTACAACAAATATTTCTAGCAGGGACTTTTCATCTAGTCGTTTCTCAAACATGACTTTTCACTAGTTACCATCTCTATTGGTCAGAGTCTACTTTTGACGCCACTAGAGCGAGTGTGTTGCATTTTTTGCTATGCTGATTTAGCAATAAATATTAATTAAGCAATATGAATCTCTATAAATCGCAGAATATTTATCTATTTTAAATGAATAAAGAGTAAGAACTAATTTATATTTTCTGTCAGAAGAGCAGTGATGAATATTGGAATGAAAAAAAGGAATTGTTTGGGAAAATGGTATTTCATGATTGAATGTACATCAGATTTCCAAACGCGGTATGTATCGACTTTTAAGGTAAAAAATTTCCTTTACTCAAGTAAGAAGTCAGTGAAATGTCATTAATAGTATAAAATTATCGTAGATAATTCAGGAAAATCTGCCTATAACAGCAATCAAAAGTTTTGAGGGGGGGAATGTTAAATGGAAATGATATAAATAAAGCTAATAATAAAAAAAAATTGTAACATTATGCCAGCTTACAGGAACGAAATAAATTTAGAATTGTTCTTTCAGAATTTAAAGGCAGAAAAATATCCCAGCAGAGATTTTAAAACGTTAGGCATTCTTAAAGTTCCAAGGAAAGACACTGGTGAAGAATCTACTGTATACTAGATGCATAATAAAATCTCTTTGCGATTTAAAAATATAATTTATTTTGAGAAAGTCTTTTTTCTGAATGTTTGTGGCTAAAAATACTAAGGATCGCGGAAGGTGAGGTCAGATACTATCCCAAAGAAAACGCTGGGGACTCCAAAACAACAAACATACCTTTTATTTACAACAAACTAAAACCCACATTCACGTATTCACTCGGCACACATGCAAATTTCAGAAAGCCCAACAAATGGATCCGGCACAGACTGAAGGTTGAAGTTCGTGGCAAAAGAGCCGACATGAGCAAGCAAGTAAAAACGCACCAAGAGCGCTTGGAAGTATCCAAATATATATAATATCACCACTGACGTCACCCGGTGCCGCAGGAGCGCCATCTATAATATCAACTACTTTACACAAATGTCTATCACTCTTTTAGAAACTCATGAATCGCTTTAATTTTCATCATAATAAAATGCGAATTATATTACAGTAGTTGTTCCACTTAACATTTTCCTAAAACTCTCAATGAAATCAAAATTTTCCACAGAGAGAGTGATTTAGTTCATTCTCTAAAAGATTGGCTTTTTAATCTCCTAATTGCGAGAAAAATATTTATTTTTCTACAGATCGTAAACAGTGCGAAATTATCTCTGTTTGTCCCAAGAATAAGGAGCTGATTTGCATCCTTCCATCATATTCTCAACTGGAGATAAATGTGGGCCTGTTAGTTCTTTCACTACTCAGTTTTCGAGAACAGAGACTTATATATTTCTTTTGCCAAAACTTTTGTAGAGTGAAGAATATGCAAAGATCTAAAAGTGCACTGCTTTGAGAAAACCGTGAATTTACCATAAATGCCCCATGAATTTACCATAAATGTAAAAGAGAACTATGGTAGAATGAGAAAAAATAATTACAACAAACTGTAGAATCTGCTAAAATAGGATATTTAGAATAGGGGAAGGTGGGGTACCTTGGACATAAGTGTACCTTGAACCTATGCCGATTTTAGCGCCATCTGTATAGATGTATAAAAAATGTTATGTGTATTTTCTACACTTGCCACCAGAGGTCCCAGTGTACCTGAACTTATTTGTCTAGGTGCTCATTTGAATGAATGAATCCTGAAAAAGGAAATTGACCCATCAAAAGTAATTTTTTCCCTGTTGAATTTTGTGTTAATAGTTCCTAAACATACATAAATTACTTTATAGTAAAATGCCTAACTTATAAAGCACAGTTTTAGCTATAATAACATGTGTTAGAAATTATGTTAAGTTCTAACCTCAATTTAGTAGTCAGCCATTTTCCATGAAATGGCCAAGTGATGTATCTTGGACCATGCCCAAGTGGTGTAATTTGGTGCATGACCACTACATGGTCTACCACTTATGTTGTGGAAAAATGTGATGTAATGTGGAAGTTACCACATCCCGTGTTTACTAGGGGATCTGAAAGGCAGCTTCGGAAATTAACATTTGGAATTGACTTGTCTAATTACAATGTGGGTTAAGCCTACTCATAGGAATGAAACTGTTGCTGTAATAATTTTATATTCGGTCTAATCTAAGACCTCATTAATTAAAAGTGCTCATTAACATTTTTCTGTAGCTAAAATACCAATAAATGTTTATGTTCAAACTATTCGGTTAGATTTTTTAAATCTAGAAATAGCTGGTCCAAGGTACACTACCCATGGTGTACCTTGGTCCTATTTGCATTTTTTAAAATTGTAAATAATGCACTGAAATACTTTTTTAAAAAATCTACAAAAAAATATATGTTGTGTATAAAGGCCGAAAATATGAAAGAAAAATTGTTTTGTTACCTTTCTTTCAGTAATTATCCAATTAAAAATTAAAAAGTAAAAATGGGACCTAGGTACACCACATTCCCCTACACGTTTAAGGAACATTTCAGACAATTCCTATCTACATACGGAAACTTATTTTTCTAAAAGGACAATTAACTTAAAAATTCTAAAATGTCATCGATAATATTGATAATTAAGATAGTGATGTAGCGATGTGATATCGAATCGTGTAACATATGAGAGTGATGGATAGTGTCAATGTTATAGTTTAGGTAAGCACAAATTACCTTTTAAAGAATGTATGTTAGCTTAATTAATGCCAGGTGTAACATAAGACCCGCTTTTGCAAGAGCTGGTGTACTCTAAAAAGGTGGAGTACAGAGATTTGCAGAAGTTAATTTAGACGTTGTCTGTTAGAATGGATATTGAGCTGAGACTTCGATCTCATCTCTAAAGTTAAGCTTCCCCCGTTTAATTGTCAAATATGTTATAATAAAGCAAATTTATTCAAGTTTGATAAGATAATCGTTGTGTGGTTTTATCTTGATCTTATATTTCAGTGTCACTGTAGATTTTGAATTATATCCTTATTTAAAATGCATGTTGCGGGGCTCGTTAACTGTTGAAATTTAGTTCGACTGCATTTACACAAACGATTTAATTTTTATTGCGAAGCCATTTTCATCAATTTTCTAAAAGTATTATTTGTAAAATAAGATAAATTTAATACTATATAGAACATCTGTGAATACTGATAGGTGCAGTGAAGAAAACACAATTTGACACCACCGTCTACGTCGCTTCGAGTAGGTTATCTTATATCAGGAAGGCTGCCAGACTATTGGATATTATTAAAATCTTTAGATCTTTCATTTTTAACCAGCCTGTAAATACTGATAGGTGCAGTGAAGAAAACACAATTTGTCACCACCGTCTTCGTCGCTTAGAGTAGTTTACTTTATGTCAGGAAGGATTCCAGACTATTAGATATTATTAAAATCTTTAGATCTTTCATTTTTTACCGAAGAAAAGGAATTCGAAATTGTTTTAAAGCCCTGTTTTCGCTTCTACAGAAGATTAGATATTTTAAAAAGCCTGAATTTTCAAATATATTTTTGAAAAGAGATTTTTCTCACATTCTCTCGCTGCTGTTTACATCCACTTAAAAGTATATTCATTTGTTCTGCTATTTTTTTTAATTTCTTGTCTTTTGAACCAATAAATGGCTAAACTTCTATTTCTACTTTTTGAACAAATACTGATTTAAATGAAAAATATTAACCTAAGAACTATAATTTAAAACTTCATTATTTCCTAATGGAAATCCATGAAGTTTCCGCTATATATTTAGAAAATTATATTTTCAGATGATATGGCAATATCTAAGTAGAATTAGAAAAATTGAAAATGAAATTATTGCAGCAGATATTAATTTCGACTAAAAATATACTCCTAAATATAAAAATAATTATGCATTATGCTTTTCATAATGTAAGCTGGGTCAATACATTATATTTAAAAATACTGACTCGATGTTTGTGAATTCAACTGGAAAAGAATTCTTAATATCTGAAATATTTAATGGAAGACATAAATTCACCGCGAATCTGAAATTCTTAAATTAGAAGTCCTTGCATTAGAAAGGTCATTCCAATTAATATCCCACATTATTGAAGTACACTTAAACTTTAATACTTGAACAAATGCATGCTGCAACTAACGTCATTAAGATTAATTAATTGACCTCTTCAAAGTTTGCAAAATTTGGAGGAGGGGAGGTTTCTCAGAAAGTTTGCAATATTCAACAGCACTATTTCTTCAACGAATGTTATTAGTATAAAAACTTCCATTTTGTTTTCTTAACACGACTTCAGTTTTCTGAATATATTTAATAAATATTTCTTAGTAGTCGATATTACTAATATAATAGCCCAAATCTGTCTCTCGGTAACGCTCTGACGTCACCAACAATAAAACTCGAGACATAGCATTGCGAGATGTTAAACAGCATTATTTCATTGTTAGAGCACGTAAATTTTAGTCATTTTAAATTTTAAAATGTAATTGTCGTTCTAATTTCAAATTTTCAATAGCTCTAAAATAGTGACATGAAATTTGCTATCCATTGAAATAAAATTTATCTCTCTATGATCAATAGTTCCCGAGAAATTTTAAATTATATTAATCATATATTTCAGATTAATATTCAGTTACGTCAATGGTATATCGTGCGCGTGATATAGTTTGGACGCCACGATGCATCTGATTATTTATTGCAACCGTGATGATATAATTTGATAATAGATTTTGGCAACGTCCGACAAGCAGAAAAATGCTTTGTTTTGATTAGAATTTCGAAAAAGAATTCCTTTGAAATTTTAACTTTTGACTTATGTTTGACAAGCTGAGAATTTGATGGTTATTGAATTATAATAAAATTGTTAAACATCGAAAAATCTTTCACACGGAATATTGTTTACCAAGAGGTTTTCTGAATGAAGATGCAATTTGCACCCGGTATAACATGACGGGTGATTTTCTAGTTATTAAATAAAACATATTTATCCCCGTAGAGTATTAATATTCTGAGAGAAAGTGTTTGAATCCAGCACTTTGTTTGAATTTATCAGAAAAGTATTATTATACATTTTCGGGATCAATCTGAAATCTCCTTTCAGTTTATGAATATAATTCAAGTTGCTTCGTCTAAAAGTGAAGAAAATATTTCTTTTTAAAATAAATATACATTTTTTGCATTCTGCTCATATATATTATAATGAAAAGGGATTCAAGATTTGGATAATCATTAAAAAAATTACCATTAAAACGAAAGAAATAAACATGATTCCTATATTGCGTCAATGATTATTTAAAGAAAGAAAAAAAAACCAAGAAATATAAATTCAGTGTGTAGAAAATGCAAGCAAATAAGCTATTAAACAATAACAACGCATTATCATTTTTAAGAAACTAAAAAGAAAACGTTGACATGTTTGTAAGTGTAATTCTTGCGTTTCAGTTCAGAATTTTTTTCAATGTAGTGAAACATATTCTATTAAATAATTTGGGCCTCACACGAGAAATGTTTATCTTTACAGTTATAAAAAAAATCAGGTGGACTCGTTTCTACAATCGGGAATTAATTAAAAGTTTTATTTTTTAGAAAAGACATTATTTAGGATACTAGACATGTATCGTACGAAAACTTTATGAATAATGTGATTTCAGGCATTAAATTGTTTTCACCAATCACACTTGAGATGATTTAACATTAATTTTTATGATTATTAAAGAAAAAGTAATAATTTTATACTGTCCAAAAGAAATGTGCCCGAAGAAAAAAATCCTGGAAAACTAGGGAAAGAAAGTTGCTATTTTTTGCCAATTAAAATTTAATTTCATACGAACTACTTTTTCATTACTTATTTACAACCTCAATTTTTACTATTACGTATAAAATATCCTCTAAAAGCAAAGTATTTATAAGCCTTTGTTTCTGAATAAAAGCATAGAAAATCTGAAAGAACGAAACATGATCGAATCTTCAGTAAAACTTGCATTACAAAAAAAAACTGTGACACTGAGACATAATTCAAAAACACATTTATTTTTCTAAATCCTTTCGTCAGATATTGATATAAAATGATTTCCTTGAGCAATAAATCGCACGGAGGAAAGCAGTCCATTGGAAGATTTCTCTGAATTTGTGGGGTTCCCAAACATCAAACGGACTACCAAAGATAAACGCATCAAATGCTGAAAAAAGTTGAATTTGTCACTACCAGTCTCTCTGCTCTGCTTCACGAGTGATAACGCTTTAATTATTTGTATGATCCATGTCCTTTGTCAAGTTCCTTCTTGTTCTTTGTATTGTAATCTTTATTTTAAACCATATAAAACGTAATTTATAAGCCCTATACTATGAAGCATACTAGCTTTTAATATCTAATCACATTTGGAGCAATTTGTTTCGAAATAAAATAATGAAATAAAGTTTTCCGCAAATGCTGTTTTCTCCCCACAAAACTTGATATTTTAATGAAGTGTATATCATTTTATACGGATGACGCATACAGATATATAAATAAATATTATTGCTAAACTTTCCAAATTCAAATGCAAGGGAATTCAGAGATATAGTGAAAGTACAAATACAACAGCTATTTACAACGGGCGGAATCATATTTATACATCCAAATATAACGCAAGTTAAGTTTTATTATTTTTTTCTTTAAAAAATATAAACAACTTATCTTTTGTGAAGATTAAAAACATCCAGGATATCTTTACATTTAAATTTTAACTTTAGATTTCTTTTTTATTCTGTTCAAATCCACACTTGGCGGAAGCAGTTTCAATATAGCGCGTTTTTCTGAACATTAAAAAAATTAAAGAGAGGCATCTTGAGAATTAATGAAGATAAAGTTAGTTTAATATGCAGTTAATTAAAAAGTAAAAAAAAAATCACAAAAAAAACCCAAGGCGAGAAATGTTATTTTTTCCTCTTTCAGACGCGCGATAAGCTATCGTTCTTTATTATACTTTTAATTAAAAATATAAAGAAGTGACACTTTTAATTTTAATTTATGTGGGAAAAAGAAGAATTTTTATAAATAGAGAGAAAACATGTTTTATAAGAATTAAATATATCTATAACATGTTATTAATGTAACACAGACGTGTATGCTTCTTTTTTCCTTTGGAATTTTTTTCAGAAATGTCGATGCTTAAAGCTCAGATTTCCGTAGAGAATGTTTTTTTTAATCTTTAAGTTAATACGAATTTTATAAAAAGTAGAAAAGTGAACTTAAAGAATGCGCTTCAGTCTCATGAAAAAGAATCTGCCTGAAAAGAAAGAAATCATTGTTTTTTTAATCGCTGGATAAAGTTTTCAGAAGATGATGTTCGAAAGAAAGGATTTTTCTTTTTGAATAACATCTTGTTTTGAAACATATTTCAAATCATTCGAATAATTGTTGTTTTTTAATCGTTTTGAAACAAGCAGATAGTGTGAATTACTTCGTAATCCGCAATTATTTTCCATTAGTTTTTCCTTCAAAAAAACTTTAATTTCACAGTTCTGGAATGAATGTGACAACAAGCTTTTCAGAAAATTCATCTTAAAAACGACAAATGAATTGCAAGTATCTTGCCATGCGAAATAACACCTTTTTGTCTGTTAAAAATATCTAAAAAGTTATTGAATGTGCAGAGGTCTTTTGACATTTATTCTAATAAAATTAGATTTCAATTCAGTATTTTTAGATGCTATACATTGCATAAACTAATCTTCATTTTTTATGTACTGCTCTGCGTTTTCATCGTTAAACGAGGACATCCATTAAATTATCATAGATGACTGATGCAATACATTTAGCAACATTTCTTCGTATTATTTTTTGTGATCGTCAAAACTGATATTTATTTCCGAAAATTTAATAATTTTTAAAAGCGGAAGTGATAAAAAGAATATAATTGTTTTTTAAAAGGTAAGGTAAAATTTTTAAGTGACAAATCATAATTATTTAAAATCGATCATTGTCCTTTAGAAATTAAATCATTACACATTCTTGTTGTCATGATAATTAATTTATCTTGGATTACTGACTCATGAAGATAGATTTTTTTCAAATCTTTGTAATCTTAATTGTTAAAAATTTGAATTTGTGAAGTTTTTGTATTAATACAAATTTCGTATTCAGTTCTATATTTTCCAAAATTTTTCACTTTATGTTTCAAGTTAATACATACATGAGTTCTAATTTCTTATCATCATCAGTGGCTTTAGAACCTAGAGGGGGGTATGACCTTATCAAAAACCTAATTTCATCTTGACCAGTTTTCTGCGATATGTCTCCATTAAAGAAATATTATATATTAAAGGAATATAAATAAATATTATATATTAATATTAAATTCTCTACCAACACAGTCAATCCATGTATCTAATTTTAGATATTTCTTTAGTTGGTTTCGTTTTAGTTTCTTTAGAAAGATCTTAAGGATGCAAAAAGCTACCATGCGAATAAAATGACCTGTCTGTACCATCCGCTGCATTTTTATAAATTTAATATTGTACTTAAAACATTTGAATATCTTGTGATTATATCAAAGTTGCCAGATTTCATTCAACTCTATTCCCCCAATAACTCAAAGGTATTGTACAAAATTGAACAATATTCGTAATAATGTATAATATTGAACAATATCGTATAAGTATAATATCGTATAATATCGAGCAATATTGTATAACTAGAAAATCACCCGTTATGGTATGACGGGTGTATATTGCCTCGTCATTCGAGAGATTTCCCGTGAAATCTGATTTGTTTAAATAGATATACGAGTATATGCGAGAGAAATGTGTTTAAAAATGATTCAAAACAAATAAAATAAACATATGTATTATGAGAGGAAATATATATTTTTTTATTTACATATTATTTATATATGTCTTTATTCAAAAAACCTCTTTGTAAACAACTTTCAATGTGAAGTATTTTTCGTTGTTTAACAATTTTCCTTGTACTTCAGATGTCTTTACGTAAATTTTAACGTGATTGGGAATCCTAGACATTGAAAGTACAACATAGAGATGTCCATGTGAAAAGACAGGCTCATCGAGGTAAATTCCAACTTGATCGAAAGTTTGCCCCTGCGATTTGTTGATAGTCATCGTGTAAGCTGGAATTAACAGGAACTGGCGGCGGTTGAGAACGAATGGTAGAATCACGTCACTGGTGGCTGAATTAATTCTTGGCCAGACAACAGCATCGCCACGATTGTATTCAAATACAATTTGGCGTCCAAACTATATCACGCGCATTATATACCACTGACGTAATTTACCACTTTCTATTGCAAAACTGAAATTAATTTGAAATATAGGATTAATATAATTTAAAAGTTTTCGGGAACTATCGATCATAGAGAGATAAATTTTGTATCAATAGATAGAAAATTTTATTTCACTATTTTAGAGCTATCGAATTTGAAATTAGAACGAAAATTACTCTTTTAAATTTAAAATTACTGAAATTTAGATTCTCTAATAATGAAATAATGCTGTTTAACGTCTCGTAGTGCTACGGCGCGAGTTTTATTGTTGGTGACGTCAGAGCGATACCGGAGGATCTGGTCTATTATATTAGTAATATCGGGAAAAATGTTGTGCTACCTGGGTCCACCATGAATCCTTCACAAAATGTTTTTGTCAAAAATAACCAAAAGGTAATCATGTCTCTGGGTCACGGTTCAAGTCCTTGAAGAATAAGTAAAAATGGATATATTCTTCAACTTTTGTTATGCTTCGCAAGATCTTAAAGTTTACTCATCCGTTATTGGAGTGTCAGTATTAATCTACTGTGGCATAAAAACTCAATTTTCTCTTTCAAGATTACTTTAATCTCTGAATTGAATCTGTGGCTCATATCCTTCAATCTACTCGTATTTTTGCTAGGATAATTTTTAACATGCCTCGAACGAGTCGGGTAAAAGCACACAAACTCTACTTGAGGCTATAGTTGAAATTAAAGCATAAAAGATACTTTTGCTCTGAAATTTTGAAACATTTTTAGGATGGCGTAAATTAGAGATTCGAATATCCAATGATATTTTAAGTAACAATTTTTCGTTGATGATTTAGAAACAATTATTTTTTATTTAAAAAAACTATTTTTATTAAACGTAGTTATGAGTATTAAAATGTTCGTATTAAGTAAGTTTAGTTACATTAACTTCCTGTTTTGGAGCAACACGAGGGCTATTTTGGGACGGACCTCTTAATTTTGAGCCGCAGTCAGTTGACGAGGGCGACATCTGAACTGGCACCCCCATCTTCATATTTAGACAAAAATAATGGATAATATTGATCTGTTTGAGTTAGAATAGTTAGAATAATATCCTAAAAAAAGAAAGGGGAACAAATAAGGAACTTTAAAGTTTTCATGCCAATGGATTTTTAGCGGAAAATGGAAACTCGCCATTATTAATAATTTTTCAAATGTGCATTTTAACTTATATCATACGAAGCAGTGAAAAAAATCCAATTTTTTGTGACAAAATCTTTATGTGTTTCTATAATCCTATGTATACACCTAAAATTTTTAAAAAAAACCCTTACAGAACGCCTATGAGTTTCATCGGCACAGGCTGTCCTAAAAATAGGAAAATGGTAGAATCCACTGCTATCCGTTTTTATTTAGGTTGACTGGGAGAAAGCATCTTAAGCTTAATCCAGAGTTACGTTTTCCACAGATAATTGTTGGTTTGCTGCACAGGGGGTTTAGCTGGCTAATTCTTAATTGGATTCTGTACAGTAACATAGTTATTTTTAAGCTTTAGGAAATCGTCATTAACATGTTGAATACCCAATTTTCTGCAAGATGGTTTCCTTGGAATAGAAAGTCCCAAAGCTTAGAAATGTTATAAGTATCCATTATTCTGTTTTAAAATTTTTCGTTTTCCATTAAACGTACCTTCTTTATAAAAACATTTATACATTTTTAAAAGAAAAAGTATTTTTTCCTGTGTTAGAAATGGAGAAAAGGGAGAAGGTGACAACTCGAAAGAACTTTCTCTAAAAGGAGTCTCCGAAATTACCTTTTCCATTTGTTCAGAGTTGAGACGTCTGAGAAAATTCTTCTCACAAATTAAGATTTTTATGTTTGAAAGTCTTATGGAAGATAAATCCCCTTCTTATTTGAAATTTTTCTATCTTACCATCGCAAAGGTTTTTTCTAAACTTGTTTGTAAGTGATTGTATTTTTTTTTCCAAACAACTTCCTTGGAAAAAATGCATTCATCTCATTCTGGAAAGAAACTTTATTTTTCCTAGGCGTTTTCTATTTATCACAGGTAAAATGTGAATGTATATCGCCTTTTTCTTTTATTTTAAAGTTTTTTTTTAGTTTACTTATAAGGTAAATATCACGATGAGAATTGCTTTCGCTGTTTCCAAACATATTTTTCCTTGTTTAAGAATGAAACCTGCTGTAATTTCGACTACGATTAACCTTCTGAGAGATATACAGGAAAGCATTTTAATTGGCGAAATTAAAAGTTAATAGTCTAAAATATTTTGCAAATGGTTGGGTAAAAGTTCACTGCAAGAGTTTTTATGGCATATTTATTTATTGCAGAAACATTTTCATTGATGCATTACCTGAAAGAAAGTCATCAGATTTTTTACTGCAAATTTTATGTGTATATTAATACAATAAAATATTTTGTTCAATGAAGAATATATGAGCTATAACAATACAAATTTTTGTTAACGTTAAATAATACAAATCTTTCATAACATGTTCGAAAAGTTTTCCATAATAATATCACTTTGTATGCATTTTGAAAACCAAATTTTTTAAAAAAATAATTAAAATACTCACTTATAAAATTTCTTATGAAATGAAAAATTTATAAAAAAATTATTAACAAAAACAGCTACTGTTTATAAAATCGAATTTACTATTATTATTTTTTCTTTGAAAATACCGAATTTACTTTATTCAACTCATTT
>BGPR01039754.1:0-14193 GCA_013235015.1 Araneus ventricosus
AAATGAGTTGAATAAAGTAAATTCGGTATTTTCAAAGAAAAAATAATAATAGTAAATTCGATTTTATAAACAGTAGCTGTTTTTGTTAATAATTTTTTTATAAATTTTTCATTTCATAAGAAATTTTATAAGTGAGTATTTTAATTATTTTTTTAAAAAATTTGGTTTTCAAAATGCATACAAAGTGATATTATTATGGAAAACTTTTCGAACATGTTATGAAAGATTTGTATTATTTAACGTTAACAAAAATTTGTATTGTTATAGCTCATATATTCTTCATTGAACAAAATATTTTATTGTATTAATATACACATAAAATTTGCAGTAAAAAATCTGATGACTTTCTTTCAGGTAATGCATCAATGAAAATGTTTCTGCAATAAATAAATATGCCATAAAAACTCTTGCAGTGAACTTTTACCCAACCATTTGCAAAATATTTTAGACTATTAACTTTTAATTTCGCCAATTAAAATGCTTTCCTGTATATCTCTCAGAAGGTTAATCGTAGTCGAAATTACAGCAGGTTTCATTCTTAAACAAGGAAAAATATGTTTGGAAACAGCGAAAGCAATTCTCATCGTGATATTTACCTTATAAGTAAACTAAAAAAAAACTTTAAAATAAAAGAAAAAGGCGATATACATTCACATTTTACCTGTGATAAATAGAAAACGCCTAGGAAAAATAAAGTTTCTTTCCAGAATGAGATGAATGCATTTTTTCCAAGGAAGTTGTTTGGAAAAAAAAATACAATCACTTACAAACAAGTTTAGAAAAAACCTTTGCGATGGTAAGATAGAAAAATTTCAAATAAGAAGGGGATTTATCTTCCATAAGACTTTCAAACATAAAAATCTTAATTTGTGAGAAGAATTTTCTCAGACGTCTCAACTCTGAACAAATGGAAAAGGTAATTTCGGAGACTCCTTTTAGAGAAAGTTCTTTCGAGTTGTCACCTTCTCCCTTTTCTCCATTTCTAACACAGGAAAAAATACTTTTTCTTTTAAAAATGTATAAATGTTTTTATAAAGAAGGTACGTTTAATGGAAAACGAAAAATTTTAAAACAGAATAATGGATACTTATAACATTTCTAAGCTTTGGGACTTTCTATTCCAAGGAAACCATCTTGCAGAAAATTGGGTATTCAACATGTTAATGACGATTTCCTAAAGCTTAAAAATAACTATGTTACTGTACAGAATCCAATTAAGAATTAGCCAGCTAAACCCCCTGTGCAGCAAACCAACAATTATCTGTGGAAAACGTAACTCTGGATTAAGCTTAAGATGCTTTCTCCCAGTCAACCTAAATAAAAACGGATAGCAGTGGATTCTACCATTTTCCTATTTTTAGGACAGCCTGTGCCGATGAAACTCATAGGCGTTCTGTAAGGGTTTTTTTTAAAAATTTTAGGTGTATACATAGGATTATAGAAACACATAAAGATTTTGTCACAAAAAATTGGATTTTTTTCACTGCTTCGTATGATATAAGTTAAAATGCACATTTGAAAAATTATTAATAATGGCGAGTTTCCATTTTCCGCTAAAAATCCATTGGCATGAAAACTTTAAAGTTCCTTATTTGTTCCCCTTTCTTTTTTTAGGATATTATTCTAACTATTCTAACTCAAACAGATCAATATTATCCATTATTTTTGTCTAAATATGAAGATGGGGGTGCCAGTTCAGATGTCGCCCTCGTCAACTGACTGCGGCTCAAAATTAAGAGGTCCGTCCCAAAATAGCCCTCGTGTTGCTCCAAAACAGGAAGTTAATGTAACTAAACTTACTTAATACGAACATTTTAATACTCATAACTACGTTTAATAAAAATAGTTTTTTTAAATAAAAAATAATTGTTTCTAAATCATCAACGAAAAATTGTTACTTAAAATATCATTGGATATTCGAATCTCTAATTTACGCCATCCTAAAAATGTTTCAAAATTTCAGAGCAAAAGTATCTTTTATGCTTTAATTTCAACTATAGCCTCAAGTAGAGTTTGTGTGCTTTTACCCGACTCGTTCGAGGCATGTTAAAAATTATCCTAGCAAAAATACGAGTAGATTGAAGGATATGAGCCACAGATTCAATTCAGAGATTAAAGTAATCTTGAAAGAGAAAATTGAGTTTTTATGCCACAGTAGATTAATACTGACACTCCAATAACGGATGAGTAAACTTTAAGATCTTGCGAAGCATAACAAAAGTTGAAGAATATATCCATTTTTACTTATTCTTCAAGGACTTGAACCGTGACCCAGAGACATGATTACCTTTTGGTTATTTTTGACAAAAACATTTTGTGAAGGATTCATGGTGGACCCAGGTAGCACAACATTTTTCCCGATATTACTAATATAATAGACCAGATCCTCCGGTATCGCTCTGACGTCACCAACAATAAAACTCGCGCCGTAGCACTACGAGACGTTAAACAGCATTATTTCATTATTAGAGAATCTAAATTTCAGTAATTTTAAATTTAAAAGAGTAATTTTCGTTCTAATTTCAAATTCGATAGCTCTAAAATAGTGAAATAAAATTTTCTATCTATTGATACAAAATTTATCTCTCTATGATCGATAGTTCCCGAAAACTTTTAAATTATATTAATCCTATATTTCAAATTAATTTCAGTTTTGCAATAGAAAGTGGTAAATTACGTCAGTGGTATATAATGCGCGTGATATAGTTTGGACGCCAAATTGTATTTGAATACAATCGTGGCGATGCTGTTGTCTGGCCAAGAATTAATTCAGCCACCAGTGACGTGATTCTACCATTCGTTCTCAACCGCCGCCAGTTCCTGTTAATTCCAGCTTACACGATGACTATCAACAAATCGCAGGGGCAAACTTTCGATCAAGTTGGAATTTACCTCGATGAGCCTGTCTTTTCACATGGACATCTCTATGTTGTACTTTCAATGTCTAGGATTCCCAATCACGTTAAAATTTACGTAAAGACATCTGAAGTACAAGGAAAATTGTTAAACAACGAAAAATACTTCACATTGAAAGTTGTTTACAAAGAGGTTTTTTGAATAAAGACATATATAAATAATATGTAAATAAAAAAATATATATTTCCTCTCATAATACATATGTTTATTTTATTTGTTTTGAATCATTTTTAAACACATTTCTCTCGCATATACTCGTATATCTATTTAAACAAATCAGATTTCACGGGAAATCTCTCGAATGACGAGGCAATATACACCCGTCATACCATAACGGGTGATTTTCTAGTTATACAATATTGCTCGATATTATACGATATTATACTTATACGATATTGTTCAATATTATACATTATTACGAATATTGTTCAATTTTGTACAATACCTTTGAGTTATTGGGGGAATAGAGTTGAATGAAATCTGGCAACTTTGATATAATCACAAGATATTCAAATGTTTTAAGTACAATATTAAATTTATAAAAATGCAGCGGATGGTACAGACAGGTCATTTTATTCGCATGGTAGCTTTTTGCATCCTTAAGATCTTTCTAAAGAAACTAAAACGAAACCAACTAAAGAAATATCTAAAATTAGATACATGGATTGACTGTGTTGGTAGAGAATTTAATATTAATATATAATATTTATTTATATTCCTTTAATATATAATATTTCTTTAATGGAGACATATCGCAGAAAACTGGTCAAGATGAAATTAGGTTTTTGATAAGGTCATACCCCCCTCTAGGTTCTAAAGCCACTGATGATGATAAGAAATTAGAACTCATGTATGTATTAACTTGAAACATAAAGTGAAAAATTTTGGAAAATATAGAACTGAATACGAAATTTGTATTAATACAAAAACTTCACAAATTCAAATTTTTAACAATTAAGATTACAAAGATTTGAAAAAAATCTATCTTCATGAGTCAGTAATCCAAGATAAATTAATTATCATGACAACAAGAATGTGTAATGATTTAATTTCTAAAGGACAATGATCGATTTTAAATAATTATGATTTGTCACTTAAAAATTTTACCTTACCTTTTAAAAAACAATTATATTCTTTTTATCACTTCCGCTTTTAAAAATTATTAAATTTTCGGAAATAAATATCAGTTTTGACGATCACAAAAAATAATACGAAGAAATGTTGCTAAATGTATTGCATCAGTCATCTATGATAATTTAATGGATGTCCTCGTTTAACGATGAAAACGCAGAGCAGTACATAAAAAATGAAGATTAGTTTATGCAATGTATAGCATCTAAAAATACTGAATTGAAATCTAATTTTATTAGAATAAATGTCAAAAGACCTCTGCACATTCAATAACTTTTTAGATATTTTTAACAGACAAAAAGGTGTTATTTCGCATGGCAAGATACTTGCAATTCATTTGTCGTTTTTAAGATGAATTTTCTGAAAAGCTTGTTGTCACATTCATTCCAGAACTGTGAAATTAAAGTTTTTTTGAAGGAAAAACTAATGGAAAATAATTGCGGATTACGAAGTAATTCACACTATCTGCTTGTTTCAAAACGATTAAAAAACAACAATTATTCGAATGATTTGAAATATGTTTCAAAACAAGATGTTATTCAAAAAGAAAAATCCTTTCTTTCGAACATCATCTTCTGAAAACTTTATCCAGCGATTAAAAAAACAATGATTTCTTTCTTTTCAGGCAGATTCTTTTTCATGAGACTGAAGCGCATTCTTTAAGTTCACTTTTCTACTTTTTATAAAATTCGTATTAACTTAAAGATTAAAAAAAACATTCTCTACGGAAATCTGAGCTTTAAGCATCGACATTTCTGAAAAAAATTCCAAAGGAAAAAAGAAGCATACACGTCTGTGTTACATTAATAACATGTTATAGATATATTTAATTCTTATAAAACATGTTTTCTCTCTATTTATAAAAATTCTTCTTTTTCCCACATAAATTAAAATTAAAAGTGTCACTTCTTTATATTTTTAATTAAAAGTATAATAAAGAACGATAGCTTATCGCGCGTCTGAAAGAGGAAAAAATAACATTTCTCGCCTTGGGTTTTTTTTGTGATTTTTTTTTTACTTTTTAATTAACTGCATATTAAACTAACTTTATCTTCATTAATTCTCAAGATGCCTCTCTTTAATTTTTTTAATGTTCAGAAAAACGCGCTATATTGAAACTGCTTCCGCCAAGTGTGGATTTGAACAGAATAAAAAAGAAATCTAAAGTTAAAATTTAAATGTAAAGATATCCTGGATGTTTTTAATCTTCACAAAAGATAAGTTGTTTATATTTTTTAAAGAAAAAAATAATAAAACTTAACTTGCGTTATATTTGGATGTATAAATATGATTCCGCCCGTTGTAAATAGCTGTTGTATTTGTACTTTCACTATATCTCTGAATTCCCTTGCATTTGAATTTGGAAAGTTTAGCAATAATATTTATTTATATATCTGTATGCGTCATCCGTATAAAATGATATACACTTCATTAAAATATCAAGTTTTGTGGGGAGAAAACAGCATTTGCGGAAAACTTTATTTCATTATTTTATTTCGAAACAAATTGCTCCAAATGTGATTAGATATTAAAAGCTAGTATGCTTCATAGTATAGGGCTTATAAATTACGTTTTATATGGTTTAAAATAAAGATTACAATACAAAGAACAAGAAGGAACTTGACAAAGGACATGGATCATACAAATAATTAAAGCGTTATCACTCGTGAAGCAGAGCAGAGAGACTGGTAGTGACAAATTCAACTTTTTTCAGCATTTGATGCGTTTATCTTTGGTAGTCCGTTTGATGTTTGGGAACCCCACAAATTCAGAGAAATCTTCCAATGGACTGCTTTCCTCCGTGCGATTTATTGCTCAAGGAAATCATTTTATATCAATATCTGACGAAAGGATTTAGAAAAATAAATGTGTTTTTGAATTATGTCTCAGTGTCACAGTTTTTTTTTGTAATGCAAGTTTTACTGAAGATTCGATCATGTTTCGTTCTTTCAGATTTTCTATGCTTTTATTCAGAAACAAAGGCTTATAAATACTTTGCTTTTAGAGGATATTTTATACGTAATAGTAAAAATTGAGGTTGTAAATAAGTAATGAAAAAGTAGTTCGTATGAAATTAAATTTTAATTGGCAAAAAATAGCAACTTTCTTTCCCTAGTTTTCCAGGATTTTTTTCTTCGGGCACATTTCTTTTGGACAGTATAAAATTATTACTTTTTCTTTAATAATCATAAAAATTAATGTTAAATCATCTCAAGTGTGATTGGTGAAAACAATTTAATGCCTGAAATCACATTATTCATAAAGTTTTCGTACGATACATGTCTAGTATCCTAAATAATGTCTTTTCTAAAAAATAAAACTTTTAATTAATTCCCGATTGTAGAAACGAGTCCACCTGATTTTTTTTATAACTGTAAAGATAAACATTTCTCGTGTGAGGCCCAAATTATTTAATAGAATATGTTTCACTACATTGAAAAAAATTCTGAACTGAAACGCAAGAATTACACTTACAAACATGTCAACGTTTTCTTTTTAGTTTCTTAAAAATGATAATGCGTTGTTATTGTTTAATAGCTTATTTGCTTGCATTTTCTACACACTGAATTTATATTTCTTGGTTTTTTTTTCTTTCTTTAAATAATCATTGACGCAATATAGGAATCATGTTTATTTCTTTCGTTTTAATGGTAATTTTTTTAATGATTATCCAAATCTTGAATCCCTTTTCATTATAATATATATGAGCAGAATGCAAAAAATGTATATTTATTTTAAAAAGAAATATTTTCTTCACTTTTAGACGAAGCAACTTGAATTATATTCATAAACTGAAAGGAGATTTCAGATTGATCCCGAAAATGTATAATAATACTTTTCTGATAAATTCAAACAAAGTGCTGGATTCAAACACTTTCTCTCAGAATATTAATACTCTACGGGGATAAATATGTTTTATTTAATAACTAGAAAATCACCCGTCATGTTATACCGGGTGCAAATTGCATCTTCATTCAGAAAACCTCTTGGTAAACAATATTCCGTGTGAAAGATTTTTCGATGTTTAACAATTTTATTATAATTCAATAACCATCAAATTCTCAGCTTGTCAAACATAAGTCAAAAGTTAAAATTTCAAAGGAATTCTTTTTCGAAATTCTAATCAAAACAAAGCATTTTTCTGCTTGTCGGACGTTGCCAAAATCTATTATCAAATTATATCATCACGGTTGCAATAAATAATCAGATGCATCGTGGCGTCCAAACTATATCACGCGCACGATATACCATTGACGTAACTGAATATTAATCTGAAATATATGATTAATATAATTTAAAATTTCTCGGGAACTATTGATCATAGAGAGATAAATTTTATTTCAATGGATAGCAAATTTCATGTCACTATTTTAGAGCTATTGAAAATTTGAAATTAGAACGACAATTACATTTTAAAATTTAAAATGACTAAAATTTACGTGCTCTAACAATGAAATAATGCTGTTTAACATCTCGCAATGCTATGTCTCGAGTTTTATTGTTGGTGACGTCAGAGCGTTACCGAGAGACAGATTTGGGCTATTATATTAGTAATATCGACTACTAAGAAATATTTATTAAATATATTCAGAAAACTGAAGTCGTGTTAAGAAAACAAAATGGAAGTTTTTATACTAATAACATTCGTTGAAGAAATAGTGCTGTTGAATATTGCAAACTTTCTGAGAAACCTCCCCTCCTCCAAATTTTGCAAACTTTGAAGAGGTCAATTAATTAATCTTAATGACGTTAGTTGCAGCATGCATTTGTTCAAGTATTAAAGTTTAAGTGTACTTCAATAATGTGGGATATTAATTGGAATGACCTTTCTAATGCAAGGACTTCTAATTTAAGAATTTCAGATTCGCGGTGAATTTATGTCTTCCATTAAATATTTCAGATATTAAGAATTCTTTTCCAGTTGAATTCACAAACATCGAGTCAGTATTTTTAAATATAATGTATTGACCCAGCTTACATTATGAAAAGCATAATGCATAATTATTTTTATATTTAGGAGTATATTTTTAGTCGAAATTAATATCTGCTGCAATAATTTCATTTTCAATTTTTCTAATTCTACTTAGATATTGCCATATCATCTGAAAATATAATTTTCTAAATATATAGCGGAAACTTCATGGATTTCCATTAGGAAATAATGAAGTTTTAAATTATAGTTCTTAGGTTAATATTTTTCATTTAAATCAGTATTTGTTCAAAAAGTAGAAATAGAAGTTTAGCCATTTATTGGTTCAAAAGACAAGAAATTAAAAAAAATAGCAGAACAAATGAATATACTTTTAAGTGGATGTAAACAGCAGCGAGAGAATGTGAGAAAAATCTCTTTTCAAAAATATATTTGAAAATTCAGGCTTTTTAAAATATCTAATCTTCTGTAGAAGCGAAAACAGGGCTTTAAAACAATTTCGAATTCCTTTTCTTCGGTAAAAAATGAAAGATCTAAAGATTTTAATAATATCTAATAGTCTGGAATCCTTCCTGACATAAAGTAAACTACTCTAAGCGACGAAGACGGTGGTGACTAATTGTGTTTTCTTCACTGCACCTATCAGTATTTACAGGCTGGTTAAAAATGAAAGATCTAAAGATTTTAATAATATCCAATAGTCTGGCAGCCTTCCTGATATAAGATAACCTACTCGAAGCGACGTAGACGGTGGTGTCAAATTGTGTTTTCTTCACTGCACCTATCAGTATTCACAGATGTTCTATATAGTATTAAATTTATCTTATTTTACAAATAATACTTTTAGAAAATTGATGAAAATGGCTTCGCAATAAAAATTAAATCGTTTGTGTAAATGCAGTCGAACTAAATTTCAACAGTTAACGAGCCCCGCAACATGCATTTTAAATAAGGATATAATTCAAAATCTACAGTGACACTGAAATATAAGATCAAGATAAAACCACACAACGATTATCTTATCAAACTTGAATAAATTTGCTTTATTATAACATATTTGACAATTAAACGGGGGAAGCTTAACTTTAGAGATGAGATCGAAGTCTCAGCTCAATATCCATTCTAACAGACAACGTCTAAATTAACTTCTGCAAATCTCTGTACTCCACCTTTTTAGAGTACACCAGCTCTTGCAAAAGCGGGTCTTATGTTACACCTGGCATTAATTAAGCTAACATACATTCTTTAAAAGGTAATTTGTGCTTACCTAAACTATAACATTGACACTATCCATCACTCTCATATGTTACACGATTCGATATCACATCGCTACATCACTATCTTAATTATCAATATTATCGATGACATTTTAGAATTTTTAAGTTAATTGTCCTTTTAGAAAAATAAGTTTCCGTATGTAGATAGGAATTGTCTGAAATGTTCCTTAAACGTGTAGGGGAATGTGGTGTACCTAGGTCCCATTTTTACTTTTTAATTTTTAATTGGATAATTACTGAAAGAAAGGTAACAAAACAATTTTTCTTTCATATTTTCGGCCTTTATACACAACATATATTTTTTTGTAGATTTTTTAAAAAAGTATTTCAGTGCATTATTTACAATTTTAAAAAATGCAAATAGGACCAAGGTACACCATGGGTAGTGTACCTTGGACCAGCTATTTCTAGATTTAAAAAATCTAACCGAATAGTTTGAACATAAACATTTATTGGTATTTTAGCTACAGAAAAATGTTAATGAGCACTTTTAATTAATGAGGTCTTAGATTAGACCGAATATAAAATTATTACAGCAACAGTTTCATTCCTATGAGTAGGCTTAACCCACATTGTAATTAGACAAGTCAATTCCAAATGTTAATTTCCGAAGCTGCCTTTCAGATCCCCTAGTAAACACGGGATGTGGTAACTTCCACATTACATCACATTTTTCCACAACATAAGTGGTAGACCATGTAGTGGTCATGCACCAAATTACACCACTTGGGCATGGTCCAAGATACATCACTTGGCCATTTCATGGAAAATGGCTGACTACTAAATTGAGGTTAGAACTTAACATAATTTCTAACACATGTTATTATAGCTAAAACTGTGCTTTATAAGTTAGGCATTTTACTATAAAGTAATTTATGTATGTTTAGGAACTATTAACACAAAATTCAACAGGGAAAAAATTACTTTTGATGGGTCAATTTCCTTTTTCAGGATTCATTCATTCAAATGAGCACCTAGACAAATAAGTTCAGGTACACTGGGACCTCTGGTGGCAAGTGTAGAAAATACACATAACATTTTTTATACATCTATACAGATGGCGCTAAAATCGGCATAGGTTCAAGGTACACTTATGTCCAAGGTACCCCACCTTCCCCTATTCTAAATATCCTATTTTAGCAGATTCTACAGTTTGTTGTAATTATTTTTTCTCATTCTACCATAGTTCTCTTTTACATTTATGGTAAATTCATGGGGCATTTATGGTAAATTCACGGTTTTCTCAAAGCAGTGCACTTTTAGATCTTTGCATATTCTTCACTCTACAAAAGTTTTGGCAAAAGAAATATATAAGTCTCTGTTCTCGAAAACTGAGTAGTGAAAGAACTAACAGGCCCACATTTATCTCCAGTTGAGAATATGATGGAAGGATGCAAATCAGCTCCTTATTCTTGGGACAAACAGAGATAATTTCGCACTGTTTACGATCTGTAGAAAAATAAATATTTTTCTCGCAATTAGGAGATTAAAAAGCCAATCTTTTAGAGAATGAACTAAATCACTCTCTCTGTGGAAAATTTTGATTTCATTGAGAGTTTTAGGAAAATGTTAAGTGGAACAACTACTGTAATATAATTCGCATTTTATTATGATGAAAATTAAAGCGATTCATGAGTTTCTAAAAGAGTGATAGACATTTGTGTAAAGTAGTTGATATTATAGATGGCGCTCCTGCGGCACCGGGTGACGTCAGTGGTGATATTATATATATTTGGATACTTCCAAGCGCTCTTGGTGCGTTTTTACTTGCTTGCTCATGTCGGCTCTTTTGCCACGAACTTCAACCTTCAGTCTGTGCCGGATCCATTTGTTGGGCTTTCTGAAATTTGCATGTGTGCCGAGTGAATACGTGAATGTGGGTTTTAGTTTGTTGTAAATAAAAGGTATGTTTGTTGTTTTGGAGTCCCCAGCGTTTTCTTTGGGATAGTATCTGACCTCACCTTCCGCGATCCTTAGTATTTTTAGCCACAAACATTCAGAAAAAAGACTTTCTCAAAATAAATTATATTTTTAAATCGCAAAGAGATTTTATTATGCATCTAGTATACAGTAGATTCTTCACCAGTGTCTTTCCTTGGAACTTTAAGAATGCCTAACGTTTTAAAATCTCTGCTGGGATATTTTTCTGCCTTTAAATTCTGAAAGAACAATTCTAAATTTATTTCGTTCCTGTAAGCTGGCATAATGTTACAATTTTTTTTTATTATTAGCTTTATTTATATCATTTCCATTTAACATTCCCCCCCTCAAAACTTTTGATTGCTGTTATAGGCAGATTTTCCTGAATTATCTACGATAATTTTATACTATTAATGACATTTCACTGACTTCTTACTTGAGTAAAGGAAATTTTTTACCTTAAAAGTCGATACATACCGCGTTTGGAAATCTGATGTACATTCAATCATGAAATACCATTTTCCCAAACAATTCCTTTTTTTCATTCCAATATTCATCACTGCTCTTCTGACAGAAAATATAAATTAGTTCTTACTCTTTATTCATTTAAAATAGATAAATATTCTGCGATTTATAGAGATTCATATTGCTTAATTAATATTTATTGCTAAATCAGCATAGCAAAAAATGCAACACACTCGCTCTAGTGGCGTCAAAAGTAGACTCTGACCAATAGAGATGGTAACTAGTGAAAAGTCATGTTTGAGAAACGACTAGATGAAAAGTCCCTGCTAGAAATATTTGTTGTAACATATTTAAACAATTAATGTATATGCTTCGTGTAAATTAATATTTCTAATAAAGACTGCAACTTTAGACAATCCCAACATTGGAAATTATTTTAAAAAAAATTATGGTTCAATCAAACATTTTATAACTCCATTAACAAAGGGTGTAGGAAAGTTTGCAAACATAGATGGCTCGCCTGCTGGTGACGTCAGTATTATTTCGTGTGTAAACGTACATTCCCCAACACTCACCAGATATTAACTCAGCACCACGGTTGAACAAACGTAAGCACTTGAGCTTGTGTGTACGTATCATATTTGATGCGTCGTCATGTGGATTAATTTTTATCCTGCATTGTATCATTAAGCTTCAATACATTCGCAATCCTTTGTCAATAAAAAGAGAAATACTTTAAGAAATAAAATTGATTTATAAATGGGATTGTTAGGTCATTGTTTATGGTGAACTCTTTAACAAGCATCCCCCCCCCCTGTTTGCACAAGATGCACTACAATATTCATATGATATATTTACAATATCATGCGGCGTTCAGAATAGTGTTGTGGAAATATCTTAGAATATCTTGTGCTATTAGGGTCATGTTCAGTGGCGGATTTTGTCAATATGAGGCCACATTTGCAAAACTGACCTGAAGCCCCAATGTCCCAAATTCGCCGTCAGCTTAGCACTATGATGAACGTCAAACAGGCTTTGAAGTCCCTTACCCCTACCAATGTCGCAAATTTGCCGTAGGCATAGTACTACAATATACATCGAATAGGTTTTGAGGCCCCGTCCACCTACACAATGCCGCTAATTCACCGTCAGCGTAGCACTATTGTATATGCCGAATGGGATTTGAGCCCTCCTGGATTCAAGAGGCACGAGGCAAGCACCTCTAACACCTGTGAGGAAAACTGCCACTGAATATGAGGCCACAGGCTCAAAATTGGTTTGAGGCCTCCTCCCCCTTCCTGGTGTCTCAAAGTCGCCATCGGCTTAGCACTACTATGTATGTCGAATAGTACTACAATATGTATCGAATATGTTTTGAGGCCCCGTCCACCTACCCAATGCCGCTAATTCACCGTCAGCGTAGCACTACTGTATACGCCGAATGGTTTTGAGGCCTCCTGGATTCTCGAGGCACGAGGCGAGCGCCTCTAACACCTATGCGAAAATCCGCCACTGAATATGAGGCCACAGGCGCAAAATTGCTTTGAGGCCTCCTCCGCCTTCCTGATGTCTCAAAGTCGCCATCGGCTTAGCACTACGATGTATGTCGAATAGGTTTCGAGGCGCACTAGATTCTCGAGGATCGAGGCGAGCACCTCAAACACCTGTGGGAAAAACCGCCACTGGTCATGTTTAGGAGACCATGATGGCCTGGTGGAACGTGGGGTCGAGATTCGCTGCGTACTCGGGCCTGACGCATGGTGTAAAACGTCAAAATAAAACGTCATTCAGCTAGTATGATGAGGAAGTTTGTAAATGAGTTTGCCGATACGATATTGTTGCCGTCGTCTGACAAAGGCTCAAAACAACGGAGTCTGTCTCACAAACAGTTCTTGTGTTACATCGAAACAGAAAGCTTAGTAAACATATCTAAACAATTTGTATAGAAAAGGGATGGTAAATTCATTAAGAAGATCAACAAGATTAAGAGTTGAAGGATGTCTTCATGCATGGAACGAATGTCGATAAAATGAAGACTACTCTATATTTTAATTTATGGCTTTTGACTCGAAAAACTCATTTCTCCAATCGATCCGCAAGCCCCAGCTGCATCGGATATAAAAGTTCCACTCTTGAATCTATACATTGCATATCATTTTCTCATTCTTTACTCCGAAATAAATTTAAGCTAGACAATTTTCCGATACTAGCTGCTATCAGTAGTAAATTTCTTCAGAATCGCCATGTTACTTCGAAGAACATTATCTTCTGAGAAAATAATATCCGCACAAATCTCCAGTGTTCCTTCTGGCATTGAGAGTATTCATCGGAAAGAAAAACAAATAAAAAATTGCTTTAAGTAAAGAAATGCTTGAACGTATCGATATCCACAGGAAAAAAAATTTCAGAACCAAAAATGTTTTTAAATCTTTCCCATTAAGATAAATTTTATCTAGCGAAGTAAATTTACTGAAGAAACTTCAATCAAGAGTCTTTGTTTTAGCATTTTTTTTTTTCGATTTTCAGAAGTGTATGTTTTCCAATAATAGATTC
>BGPR01039756.1:0-14192 GCA_013235015.1 Araneus ventricosus
ATATACTTTTGTATACTACATTATTTGCAAGGATGTAGAGGTTGTGTATGCAGGACACACGTGAACACGCCATGTATAGTTAGTTGCCCATGCGAAAAATATGGTTTTTCCAAATGTACATCTGCCACTTTCAGTATCTGCCCCTGAGCCTGGCAAATGACATTTTTAAAGGGATTTGTTGCCTTCTGCATTATCGGCAGGCGTGGAATTAAAATACTCTCTCTTCTCCCTATATCAGTCGTAACAGTAGCTTTCATGACGTTTGCACTTTGGTGTGTAATTTGCGACCGTGTGCCATTGTGCAGTCTCGGTATATCGAGGTTGCGTATTAGTAGTATTGGCACACCGGCATTCAATCTCGGCTTGTCGGAAGGTGCCCTGACAATTCTAAGATGTTGAAGAGCTCTACAGTATGTGATGTTCCTTGTTAATGCCCATTACCGTATCTACAGATGGATATTGTGTAATACCTCACTGTGAAAGTTACACAAAACATCGAGAGAATAATTCACTAACGTCATTGGATCACTGTGTAACCGCATTAAAAGCTGTAAATGCTACGACAACAGGAACCCGGAAGTGTAAAGTCTCCTTTGTTGTTTATGGTCAAAGAAGGCAATATTTTCTTATATTAACTTTAACACTGGCAAAAGCCCGCGCGCGAAACAGTAATTTGGCTTGAATTTATTTCTATAAGAATAAAAATACTTGTTAGAAATTACGTTACAAAAATATTTTTAAACCTTAATAACAATCAGAGAAAACATTTCATCGCAATGTAATGAATAGCATTAAAAAGATCATTTTCTGTTCTTTAAAATGGCATAAAAATAATTGTTGTCTAATAAAGATTTCAGAAGTTATTGGCAAAAAACGTCTAAGCAATAGGCTTAAAAGCGTCTAATGTTCGTTATTTAATTAAATATCTTAAGAACTAATTAACTCTGAAAGTTGAAAATAGCACCTTGTGTGTAAATTTCATGTCGCTAACGTTCACCGTTTAGGAGGAGTTCTTGTGACCGACCTATCGATCAACAGACAGACAGATACATGTAATTTCTGCCTTGTTTTATAAATTTTTATAAACATAACCAAAATTTTCAGAAATAAAGATAAATTAGTTCAAAGTCTAACCGTTTCCTAGCAGCGAAGTAGGTATAAATTTGCGTTATTTCAAAATCGTCTGCACGTAAAATTTAAAAAACTAATAAAAATTGAATGAAAAATGTCACAGAAATAAAATTAATATCATTGAAAAGGTAAATTTTTTATCTTTAAGACGGTATAAAAATAATTTGTATCAGACAATTTGTTCCGAAGTTACAGCGGATAAAAGGATTACGTGATGGTTTATTTAAAAAATAATTTATTTCACATGTTTTCGCATTCCTGAAGTATCACGTGACAATAGAACTAAAAATAAAAATTTTCATCGCGAATCGCGGAGTCAATGGGCTTTCTTTGTTAACTATTTTTAATCTGTAGTCAAAAATAATTAATTTAACGTGATTTCACCTAGCCTATGTCCGTTCTCGGGTTTCAAGCTACAACTCTGCCAATTGTCATCCAAATCGGTTTTGTGGTTTGGTCGTGAAAGCTTAACAAACAGACAGACAGACAGACAGACAGACAGACAGACACACTTTCGCATTTATTATATTATTAAGGATTAAGGATATTGGTCACAGTATTTTATATATTAGATCATAATTAAGATTAGTTTAATTAAGAATTTAAATTTTTGTATTGCATTATAGATATACTTGCTAATTTTGTTCTGAATACTCGGATATGAAAATTTTATTATATAATGGCTCAAATTACTATATATATTTCAGTCATGACATTTTTATAGCATTTTATATATTAGGTCATAATTAATATTAGTTTAATTAAAAATTTAAATTTTTGTATTGCGCTGTAGATACACTTGTTAATTTTGTTTTGAATACTCAGATATGATAATGTTATTATATAATGACTGATATTACTATATATATATATATGCACAAGAATAATACAGACATGACACATTTCTGCGGAAACGCGAATTTCCGCTTTTACGGCATCAAATTTAATCATTCTTGGGATCGATGCAAATCTGCATTAAAATTTTTGTTAATGTGTTGGGGGAGGGGGTTGCTCACGGAAACCAAAACTGTGCGCCATGTGCGTATGGCTCTAAGACAAAAGAGTTTCGAATTCCTAAGATATTGCATAATTCTGCTGAAAGCTGTTCAGCATCCGAGTGATGTACCAACATTTTGCCGCACTTTGAAGTCAAACTTCAGCATTGGGAGGAATGCCTGAAAGTTGTATTCTTTTCTTTCTCATACTGTCCACTAATCCTTCATCAGAATGGAAATCATCCATGAATTTCTTCCAATCCAAATTTCGTGAGAAAAAAATGTTAGTTCTCCGTGAAGGAAGCCATTTTATTTTCGCGTTCTTTTTAGCATTCTTTTCTTTAGTTATTTTGATTTAATTTTTGTTAGTTTTTATTCCCTAACGTTGGTCTATCAACAGGATGGCGACTATCATTTCCGATAGTCCGAAATTGCGGGACATTGATAAAAATGAAAAAAGCAAATTACAGTGTGACTGGCTAGAAAAAAAATTAATTTAAAACTTGGTGTGTATCTGTTGGAGAAAGTATAATAAAGGTTGATGTCAGTGGAAAAGTGTTGTGCATTCTTTGTAATGACTTTATCAGATATGTCATATTTCCACAAATTTCAGTGTTTTCAGCATCGGATTTTACCATTCTTGGGATCAATGCAAGTCTGCATTGAAATTTTTGTTAAAGTGTTGGGGGTGAGCCCGCAAAAGACGCGAGTAACATGCAAACAAAAAGTGAGTGCCGTATACACATTCAACATAATCTCAGATTTGATAGATAAAAGATCAGGAAGAATGCATATTGTAACATATTCTTCAATTTACAATGTTAAATACAAAATGATGAGCGAAGAGCAGTCTGCTGTTGAGTAATTTCGAACATTTAGGATTGATTATTTTAGAAATTTAGATTTTGCATGATGCTATTGATAGTAACATGTGCAAAAATTTAAGGTCATCAAACAAATGCTACGAGGTGGAACTTCATAGTAAGAAAATAACATTGGAGAAAAAAATAAAGAAAAAGCTCCCATCCAAGAAATACAGCAATGAAAAAAAAAATTGAAAATGGAAGAAAGTAGCAGACTGAAGCATAAGAAAAAGCTTGAACTGTTTGCTCAAAAAATAAAAAAAAGGGATTAAAAATAATGTCTAAATAAAAAAAAAGTTTTTTTTATGGTCGTATTTTTTAGCAAGATATTTTTTACCATACATTTTATTTAAATTAAAAACTTTCTGTGCAATTCATTTTTAATCCATTAATTTTCTCTTATAATAATTCTACAATATTTTTAATATCTCAAGCACTTTTTGCATACATTTATTTATTTTTTTGTTCAATTAATCACTTATTTTAATTTTTGGTGTTTATGTTTGACACAATAAATTATTTAAGAAGTTCAGTTTTTTTTGTTCCAAGCCTGTGTCATGTCTGATAATATCGTACAAAAAAAGAATACCTGTAATGTCATGGTCGAAAATATTCAGATTCAGGACTGGAAGGTCATGAACCGGAAAGCCATTTCCACTGAACATCTCTAATACATGTATATGCTTGGTCTTGATTAAATCTGTCAGGTTGAAATGTCATCTACCTGGTATATGTAGGTAGTTTAGAGAGGGGTACTAGCTCAAGTGTAATCCTTGTCATTTGACCATAGTTCAAGATTATGAGGTCCACCCAAAATAGTTCTCTTGTAGCTTTAAAATCAGAACATTAATCTAAACAAAACATTCATTAATAATTATTTTTGAAATTGAGAAGCTAATTATCTTAAATTTCCTCCCATATCTAAAGTGTAAATTTTTCTTAAACTGATTGCTTGCTGAAAGCTTGCTTTTTTCTATTCAAATATTGGATTTCATTCTGACTATAAGTCTTCAAGTTAAAATTAGTTTATGTGAAGATTAATCAAAACAAAGTAAGAACAGGAGAGACTGTTTATGAAGTTAGTTGCAGATAATAAATTTGAAGATCCTTTGTTTTCTTTTTTGTATAGAAATTACAAAAATTTTATCAGTGTTTTTTGGTTTTAAATTTGATGGACTCATTTGTACAAAATGTTAAAAACTTTTAAAATATGTTTTATTTCTATGTGTAAATATGTCCGTTTACTACAGTTTTGTAAAAAAATTGAATAATGAAGCTTTTTTCATTGAAAACATTCCAAGAGACTGTTTATTAACATCCATCCTTTTTTTTTTTCAAGAAAATCACATGTATAAGTAGTCGTGGGAAAAAAATAGGATCCACCCTGCATTATTTTGCTGTTGTTCATCGCGTATTAAAACAAAAGGTACCAATTTTCAGGAAATAAGGTCTAGTAAAAGGTTTCATGTTTAAAATTTTCATAAAGGTCATATACATATTTATAATAGCATAATAGTACTAACTTCAAAATTTCCAATGGAAACACATTTTTCTTAAAAAATTTCGAAACTTCATGAAAATTTATGCTGAAATACCAAGTTTCATCATCCTAGCATTTTTTGTTTCGTAATTATAAGCAAATAAAATTTTGAGTTTCTAATGTTGAAGTAAAATTTTGAATTTTTATTGGTATCTTGAGAAATAATATAACTACTGACCTAGAATTTTTTTATGTAGTAGTATGAATTATTCTGCACATTTTAACTTTTACTTTTTATTTAAAAATAATTTTGAACAAATGAAATATTTTATCGAAATTGATGTTAAAAATTTTTTGAATAGCAACACTTATAAATTTTAACAGTAATCGAGGCAGATCGCTATTTGATAAACCTATCCAAAGTTTCATCATATTTATATGAGAAGTTTTGAAGTTACATTAAATTTTCTATTTTTGCTGTAAAATGATACACTTAAGGGGGTGTCATATAATTAGAAAACTTTTTCATTATTAAATATAATTATTATGCCACTTTATTTTATGAAATTTAATTGTTCATGATAAATTTATTTATGACATCAAAATTGGGTGTTGCTATTGAAAATTTTGAAGTTAGTACAATTTTAAATATTTAGATGATCCCTTATGAAATTTTTAACCATAGAATCTTTTAGTATATGTTATTTCCTGAAGATTGGTACCTTTTTTTTTTTGATGCCCAATGATTGATTGCAGAATAATGCTGGGTGGATCCTTTTTTTTTTTCCTGCGACTGTACATGATATGATTTTGCTTATTAGGAAAAAATTTAAAAAATAAAACTCATCAATTTGCTTGTAGCAAATAATGGAATCATGCTATAATGAATATATGATACTAAACTAATGCTTCAAAGCATTAGTAAATAGATTGATTTAAAATGATAGCATATGTTGTCTGGATAGAAAACTCAAGAGCATTGAAATTAATAATAATTAAGATTGTCTATATATAATTTTTAAATATATAATGATCCAGATAAGCTCCTCACCCTCAGTACTTGATGTGAATTTTATTTTTTTAAACAAATTTGATTTAAACTTTTACTCAGTGCAGAATGGAGCTATGCATTTTTTCTCTGATCTAGTGATTTCATTTGTGATTATATTTGATTTATAATGCATACATTTATTTCATTTAATTATCCACAAACTATTATATTTTTTTATTTTCAACTTAAGTGAATTGCTTATCATTCTTTTAAAACTTGAATCAATGTCTTTGAATAAGAAAGAAATTTGATATTTTAATATTTATTTGTTTTTCATATAGTGGCGTGCTATCTTACTTGACTATGTGTGGCGTTATAAGAGTACAAAAGAGAGAATTATTCATAGTTTTGATGTCAAAAAGCATATGGAGGTAAAACCTTTTGTTTTCTTGTGCCTGGATTACAGAATAAAATTTTTAAGAAAGTTTATTTTAATTTACACTAGCCGCTCTCGCCGCCCTCCGTGTGTGTTTGCGGCCAGCATCCACTTTGCTCAGGACTGTCCCTGCCATCTCACTGCTTTGAGGCTCTCAGCCACCACTTTTTTCAGTTTTAAATACTGCATGAAGATCAGGGGAACAGACCATAAAACCATAGTAGATTTCATATTCTTTTTAGACAGCAGATTCTTTTAAAATTGTAAAATCTTTCAATAAACCTCATCTAGTTGTAATGTTTTGTACAACTTTCTCATGAATTTCGGCATGAAAGTCTTCAGATCCATAAATACAGAATGATATCACCCTAAAAAACAATTTCCATCACGTACAATAGGTATTTTACAATATTTTTGACATGCCATTGTGACAGAACTGTTGGGATCTATATATTTAAAAAAAATATGGTAAAACCTTCATCCCCAACCACTCGATGGATTTATTTTTATTTTATATGAAAGCTTATGACGTCTAGATATTTTATCAAGAGTTGCCTACCCCACACCACTCTCCATTTTCGAACAAAATCGAAAAAACACTTCTCCTCTGTACATAGTCTATGAGTAAACCATGTATAAATCCCCCAGCCACAACCACCAGACCGATTTCAACAATTTTTATTTCAAATGAAAGATTATGACGTTTAGATATGTCATCAAGGGTCACCTGCCCCACACCACACTCCATTTTCGAACGAAATCGAAAAAACACTTATCCGCTGTATATTGTCTATGGGGAAAAACCTTGTAGAAATCCCCCAGCCCCAACCACCTAACCGATTTCGACAATTTTTATATTATATGGAAGCTTAAAATGTCTAGATTTGCAATGAAGGGTCGCCTGCCCCCCCCCCCCCCTATTTTCTAACGAAATCGGAAAAACATATAGAGAATGTATGGTGGAGAAATTTTTTTTCGATTTCGTTCAAAAATGGGGATGGTGGAGAGCAGGCAACCCTGCATTGCAAATCTAGATGCCATAAGGTTTCATATAAAATAAAAATTGTCGAAATCGGTCAGGTGGTTGGGGCTGGGGAATTTCTACAAGGTTTTCTCCATAGACAATGTACAGTGGGAATGTGTTTTTTCGATTTTGTTTGAAATTGGGCGGTAGTGTGGGGCAGGCGACCCTCGATGACGTATCTAAACGTTGTGAGCTCTCTTATGAAAAAAAAAAAAATGTCGAAATCGGTCAAGTGTTGAGGCTGGCAGACTCAGGTGAAGGTTTTTTACCACATTATTTTAATTATATAGATGAAACATAAAATGAAAAATATAATGTAGTTGGATATACAATATGGAAAACACATTTTTTATTGCTATTATTTTTTCAAATGATTTTATTTTCTAATAATTTTGACAAAATTTCCTTATTTTGTTTTACATTTTTTGTGACTGTTAGGATCATTATTATCTGATCCTTTTAGCATTTATTTTACATGTTGTAAATTATCTCATTAGAAGCCCTAGTAGAAAGGTTTTAAGACTGATAAAATTATCAATATAGATAAATAAAATTAAATCATGTCTATTATCTTCTTTTTTTTCCTTTCTTTATTTCTTTTGCTTTAAAAAATGTATTAGAGGTCTAGTGGATAACATTTACAACTCTGAATGGAAAACTGATAAGTTTTGCAAACATAAAAAAAAAAAAAAAAAAAATGATTTATTTTTTTTTTTTTAACAGGCATTGTTTACCCATCACTAATGTAAGCAGCAGGTTTTTGCTATCATTTCTAGTATATCCATTTCTTTTCGTATATCATGCTAACCAAGTAATAATTTGGGTTTTATTGTGACTGAAGTTTTAGCTATCCTTAATAAAAAAAATGCAGGCAGATATTGAGTGACAGTTTTTTTGCGCAGGTGTTAGAGGTGCTCGCCTTGGGAATCTAGGGGGCCTCAAAACCTATTCGACGTAGAATGTAGTTCCAAGCCAATGCCGAATTTGTGACATTGGATAGGGGGAGGGGGCCTCAAAGCAATTTTACGCCTGTGGCTCATAGAATTAACAAAATCCACCACTGGGCAGTTATTGTTAGTTCTATTTCCCCTTTAGTATTAATTTGAACAGCAAAAATAGATAGGAAATTTCCAATTACTTTATGTTCATAAACTATTTCCAGGAAATTATTCATTTTATTTGCTGTCTCCTTTTAATTGGATGATTTTGAACCTGAGTAGTAAGTGGATGCTTAGAAAAATTCAGAATGTGTTTCATTTTTTCATGTTCTGACTACTGAATGATCATACTATGTTGTGTGTTAGTCAGACTAATGATGTAGAAGCTCTAACTTGTAGATCCCATTCCAAAAACTTGATTCTGAAGTACTAAAGAGAAAGAAAAAAAAAAAAAAAAAAAACCATTACTTTTTAAAAATACTACTACCTCAGTTTCAAAAGTATTATTTGGAGCATGCTTGAAGCTCAAATAAAATTCTTGCTAAGAAATCATAGATTAATTGTACCTCTTATACTTTAACTAAATGAATTTGATTAGATGATAAATCTATAGAGATCTTATTTGCTTAGGGTTATAAGATGTAAATTTATAACTGTATATGTATAATAGCTATTATATCTGAATAAAAAACAAGGTTTTTACATTTTCAAATATATTTTTTTACTTGTTTAATATTCACTATTAATTAATGAATGATTAATTTCTTGAAATGAATGCTATTATTTTTCTCTTTATATTGTTATTACACTGATGAATCATTATTACAGCAGGTTTACATAGCATAGTGATGCAAGATGATTGATAATACAATTTAATGATATGATGTTATATGATACTCAACTATGAAATAAATATAGATAAAATTCAGCATAGTATTGAATTGGTTGCTTAATAAAAGTTTAATTAATAAATAATTTATTAAGTTTAGAATGTTAAGAAGTTTAATTACCAAATAATTTTATAATATTTTATAACCTACATGGTTATAGATTTAGTTTTTCAAAGAAATGTTCATAAGTTTTGTTTTCTTCAGACTTATTTTGTTTCCTATATTAAAATTTTAATGCACAAGTTATATTTAGGGAAAGGGGTAAAAAAAAGCAGCATTTACTGAGAAATTTTAGTTTTCATTGCATATTCTAATTATGTTAGGGAAAAAAGGAGAGAGGTGGAGATTCCTAATTTTTTTTCAATTGAAGTGAGATCAAAATGTATTTTTAAGTATGTAATTAATACAGTAGAACCCCTGGAATCCGAAATTTCAGATAATCCAAACATTTTTTTTTTCCCTGAAAAATTTTTACTGAAAAATAATTACTAATCAGAAACAAAGCTAGTGTTTATTCCTAGCTTAAAAGAAGTATTCGAATTGGTCTTTAAGAATGACTACAGCACCTTAATTAGTAGGAAAAAACTCGGATATCTTTTTACCCTCAACTTATTTACCACTGTACCATGCGAATCGCTGAATGCTCTTCCTGTATGCCTTCACAGAGCACCCAGAGTCAATACTCTACTGCATTTGGTATATCAAGAGTATTTTACTGAATTCCCAGGAATCCGAATTAGTTCGGAAGCTCAGGGTTATGTTGTATAAGGTATTTACCTGTTATGTATGATTAAAAATAATGAAATATTCATCAGCAGTTGTCTGTGTCAGCTAAATATTTCATAATTACTTACTTATTATTTCATTATTACTTACTTATTATTTCGTTATTATTTACTTATTATTCATAATTACTTACTTAAATTACTAGATTTCTAAAAGTGTGCGACTTATTTATGTAATGATACTTACATTTTTTTATAACCTCTTAACTTTTTTTCTTTTAGCGTGCTGTTGAATTGAATCCTCAAGATAGTACTTCTTACTATTTAATTGGAGAATGGTAAGTTCATGGTAATAATATATAAGATCAATGAGAGTACTAAAATTAGCACAAATTTCAGTTCTGCATTCAATAATATAGTCAAACAGCACTCAGAGATAGAAGTCTTGCCAATTCAACTTAAAACTATGGATGTTTTATATCTTAATACAACAAAATGCTATTATTTAAATATGCATCAGTTGATAATCACGGTGATAAGCAATTGCAGCTTTTCTATATTGATGATGCATTGCAAAATTATAATTAGTAGATCCTGTCATTAAAATGAAACACAGCTTAGGACATTTTTATAGCAGAAATCTGTTTATTTAACTTTGGCTGTCATAACCAGTTTTCAGTGAGCTGTATCGATATAATTTGGAACTTCCAATTGTTCTGAAGATGTCCACTGGGAATGATACAAATTTTGGAATTGTGCCTTTTACAAACAAGTAAAGGAAAAGTATGCATGGATTGCACTAGTAAGACTAATTTCGGTTTTTAATTAAATTTTTGTTATAAAAAGTTAAAAAAAAAATCTATAAAATGACAAGTTTTATAAAGACACTAATTGCTCTCAATTATTCTGCCAAACATACTTATCACTGAAGTGCCATCATCGCTAGTAATTAAAAAGATAAAAAGCAATAAAAATACATTATAAATAAAATATTGTCTTTTTTACTACGTCCACCTGAAAAATTATTTCAATTATTATAGGTGCTATGCATTTGCTGATATGCCTTGGTATCAAAGAAAAGTTGCAGCTGCAATATTTGCATCACCACCTACATCTACATATGAAGAGGTAAGATGCACTATAGTTTTGAATTACTGCTTTTAAAAAGATAAAAATGTATAATTCGTTACTTTTCCATATTTTGGCATGCAATATAAATAGTAGCATACTTAACATTTTTTATTATCCATGAAATATATACATGAAAAATTATCAGCCACAGAGTAGTATTTTTGATAGGTTTTATCTTTTTATTAATATGCAGAAATCTAGTTAATATTACTAACATTACATTTTTTGTTATCTTTGATAATGAATATTTTAAAGATTTACAAGATCTCAATAAAGACACGCATCTTTGGCAATAAATGGAATTTAGCAATTGTAATGTTTTAATGTATTTCTTTA
This sequence comes from Araneus ventricosus, assembly GCA_013235015.1. Taxonomy (NCBI): domain Eukaryota; kingdom Metazoa; phylum Arthropoda; class Arachnida; order Araneae; family Araneidae; genus Araneus; species Araneus ventricosus. The sequence goes on from BGPR01039756.1 coordinate 10,941, forward strand.
TAACATTTTAATCAGGTGCATTTAAAGTTTTGTTATGATGCAAATATTAATTTCTTCATTTAATGAAATATATCTTAACAAATTTAATTATTTATTTTTCTAAACATGGTTTCAAGTGATAATCTAGTAAAAAAGTATTTTTTTAAAATGTTTCCTCATAATTTAGATTATCAAATTATAAATTTTCATAGCATAAAAAGTATCTTTAATAAATCAAACAAATAAATATAAATCAAAAACATTATAGTTTACAGAAACATGGATGTGAAAAATAAATTAAAAAAAAAAACTTATATCTTCAAAACTATTATACTTATGTGTTCTTATCTGCATTCTCCCTTTTGCCAATGAATTATGAACAAATGTAATTTCATAAAAATGAATTATAATTACCACTTAAATAGTCTTTGTTTTATAGTAGGTAAACTGAAACTTTTATATGCTGAGAAGTCAAAATATATTTTATTAATTTATTGATTAAAAATAAAGTGATAAAATATTTTTCATTGTTGCTGAAAATTTTAAAGGATTATCTAATATTAATACTTTTTTATTAGGCTTTGAAATACTTTGAAAAAGCTGAAGAAAGTATGTATATTTTTTGACATCATGAATATTGCAAGATCTGTAATTATCTTTGTATTAAAATTTAATCAAATCAGCTAGATCAAATTGCTCTAGCTTTCGTTTGTTTAAATTTCAGTTATGCCTTCTCTTTTAGCTAATCCACTATTCTACAGCATGAATCTGCTAATGATGGGAAAATGCTATCTAAAAATTAATGATAAAGAAAAAGCTGTAAAGTATTTAAAACAAGCTAGAGATTATCTAGTTAAAACTCCTGATGATCAAAAGGTATTTTTAGTATATTTTCTTAATGTTTTTATTTATTGGTGTTGTATGAAGATCATTCCATGAAAACAGTAAACTTTTTCGAATGCATGGATGTCATTAATTGGTCACAGTGCCTAATTGGTAAATATTATGTTAATGTCAGATTTCATTTAAATAATGCTCTTTACCAGAATGAAATTATTTTAAACAAAGTTTGATCATGAAGTTTGAATATCGTCATGACTGAAGTTTATTCAAATTCATAATCCTCCAAAGTTACAATAATTCTAAAAAAGTCATAACTTCATAATGAGAAATATATATATATATTGGAGAGTTAATAAAATAATATCTGAAGAGATTCCAATTTCTTTAAAATCATATTTGGAATAAATTTTTTCCTGAGGGGGATTCAGAATCAGGGATTTTATGTAAAATGGTTGATCAACTTTTAATTTATTATCATGTTTTGTGAAGAAATTAGTTCTTTTAAAACTATTTCATTAATAAATTACTTATGAAAGAGAGTGAAAAGTAATGCGTATAATTTCAATGGACAGAATTTTTTTTTATTGTATTAGTCAAGGAATAGTTTTATAAAAGAAGTTCATTCTGAGATATAAATACAAACCTAAAGAATTCTAGTAATCTTAAAATACTTAAATATTAAAGTAAGACTTAAAATAACGATAAATAAACTGTAATATATTTGCATTTTGTTCCAACATTCCTGCTGTACAGATACACATGTAAGGTTAATGGTGTACATTATTTAGAAAGTTGCATATTTTTAAAAAATCATTCATAATCTACTAATAATAAATCTTGCTAACTTGTGAAAAAATAAGAGCATTCAGAGTGATTCTCAAATCGATACTTTCTCCCTAGGCACATGAAGAAGCCGAGAAGCTTTTAAAGGATTTGATCAGTTAATATATTTTTGCTGTAACAATTTGATTTTGAAAATATTTTTTATATGAATTTGAAATTTATTTTTATATGATTAAAGAGTATTTTATTTAAGTTTTGATGTACTTGTTAAATACAGAAAGCAAACACAAATGCAACTGTAAATTAAAGGATTTTTATTAGTCATAAAATTAATAGCCAAAATAATTGACAATTACATTTCCATAATACAATTCACAAAAAAAGGCAAACGTTTTTCTCTATAATATAGTAGAAAAACTGATAAGGCAACCTAATAGTCTAAAATAACAAAATAGTTTATAGATATTTCAAAACACTGTTAATTTTCTTTTTTTTGTGTTACATTCCTGTAGAAACATAACACTAATGGGAAAAGTTTGCAAAAAAAAAAAAATCATTTTATAAGCTCTAGTCGTTCAGCACGATAGAAAGAATATAAAAATCCCAATAAGTAAAAAACAGTAAGTTTTTTCTTTAATTTCAAATGATGAAGTTATATAATACATGATGCAGTATAAAAAATGAGTTATTGCAATTAAAGATGAATCTAGAAAAGTGAAGGTGTTTAATGACAATAAAAATCATCGATTAATGAGTGATAATAAATTAATGAATCATGTAGCAGAGTTTATTTATTTTGAACTTAAAAATGACTACTGCGGCAAAAACACCACTAATTTTTTAAATAATGTGCCAGCTGCTATAGTTCCATGCATTTTCTAAACTTAATAAAAGAGTACATTAGTAACAACTTTATCTTTTGATTATTATCTTAATATAACTGAATTATCACTTGTTTTAAATTTTAATTAAAAAAAAAAACTTTATTCTGCCAATTGCTTCAAATATAAAATTTTAAGTACATATTGATATATTTAGATTTCTTGCTATTTTTTTTACAATCTTTATTTGAAAAATACTAAGATAACATTTATAACCATTTTGCTTCATAATTGAGTAATATATGTATGAATATATACTAACAAATTAAAAATATTTCATAAAAAGGAATTCATATTTATACATTGAGTTGAATGTTCTTTATGGTCCTTTTGGATTACTTCATGACCTGCTATCATACAAGAATATCTAAAAAAGTTTGAATTCATTTATATTTTATCATTGAATAATTCTCTTAAAAGTGAAAAATCTACAAAAATTAAGAACATATTAGAGAAATGAAATATGCTATTATTTCATTTGTAGCTTTTCTTCCTCCCTAAGAAGCTATGTTATGCAAAATGACTCTCTGAGAAACTGAGCATTCATATATATAAAAAAAAAATCATAATTTGACACAAATATAATTAAAAGATGTTTTCAAGTTATAATATTATATTCTTTCATTAAGCAATACCAGCCAGTAAAGATGAGTGTAATGGATAGATACGAAAATAATCACCGGAAGTGAAGAGAAGCTGAAAACTTTGAATATATTTTGTAATAAATATGTATAAATAAAATTTCTAAAGTAGTGACTCTCAACCT